>JAWZYT010006123.1:0-23791 GCA_034508575.1 Petrolisthes manimaculis
TGGCACTAAATTTCACGGTTAGCTCCTCCATCCCTCTCCCCTCTTTCCCCCTCCATCCCTCTCCCTTCTTTCCCCCTCCATCCCTCTCCCCTCTTTCCCCCTCCATCCCTCTCCCCTCTTCTCCCCTCCATCCCTCTCCCCTCTTCCCTCTTTCCCCCTCCATCCCTCTCCCCTCTTTCTCCCTCCATCCCTCTCCCCTCCATCCCTCTCACATCTTTCCTCCTCCCTCCCTCTCCCCTATTTCCTCCTCCATCCCTCTCCCCTCTTTCCCCCTCCATCCCTCTCTCCTCTTTCCCCCTCCATCCCTCTCCCCTCTTTCCCCCTCCATCTCTTTCCCCTTCCTCTGTATACCTTCTCTTTCCTGCCATTGTTTTCTTTTTTCTCTGTGCTTCCTCTCGTCGTCTTTCCATCTTTATTTTCTCTTCTTTATACGATTCACTCCTGCTCTTACCTTCTCCATCTCGCTTCTTCCTTTCTGTGTCTATTTCCTTTCTCTTTTTTTATTCTTCTTCTTCCGATTATTCTTCCATCACTATTCTATTGTCCTTCAGTCACTCTCTCTCTCTCTCTCTCTCTCTCTCTCTCTCTCTCTCTCTCTCTCTCTCTCTCTCTCTCTCTCTCTCTCTCTCACACACACACACACACACACACACACACACACACACACACACACACACACACACACACACACACACACACACACACACACAGCTCGTTTTATTATCCTGTTTTATATATCCCTGTTTTAGCACATTCTATCTTCCTCTCCCCTCTTTCCTTTCCCCTGCAATTCTCTTTTTTCTTCCCTTTCACTTCCCATTCCCTCCCCCACTTTCCACTTCATTCCTCCCCATATCCTCACCTGTGAATTTCCTCCCACCTTCTCCCTGCTGGCTCTTCCCAACATCCTTCCTCATATTCCTTTTCCCTTTCCCCCCCCATCTCTCTCTCTCTCTACACATCTTTCCTTTTTGTTTGTTTTACCCTCTTCTTTCAAATTATTATCATTTTTTTTTCTCGCTCTTTATTACACATGTCCTCACCTTCTATTGACATATATATATATTTTTTTCCTTATATATTTCTCCAAACGAAATGAGGAAACGAACGGGGCACATCTTTCCCTCTCTACATCACCTTCCCTTCAACCATATCTTGTCATTATTTTCCCTCAATCATTTTTTATCTTAATTTTTTCTATGCCTGCCCTCTTCATTCCATTATTTTACAGTCAATATAAGAGAAGAAAATAATAACTCTTCCTTCCATTTACAGTCACTCTCCTTTTAATTCCACCCAATATAAGGGGAAGCAAATAATAAACTGCCTGCATACATAAAGAAAAACATAACGCCAGGCGGAAAAAAAAATCCCATGTGCATTTTGGTGTGTATTTAGATTTTAATGCCGGGTCCGTATGGGTGACGTCGTGAATTTATGAGTGTGTATGTTTGGTGTGGGGGACACTGGAGCTTCTGTGTCTTTGCTGGTGTGTGTGTGTGTGTGTGTGTGTGTGTGTGTGTGTGTTTGTGTGTGTGTGTGTGTGTGTGTGTTTTATTATGTGCGTGTATGTGTCTGAGTATAAGAGCGAGTGTGTGTTTGGCGAGAGGAACATCAGAACGGTTGTGTCTCTTTTGGAGTGTGTGTGTGTGTGTGTGTGAGTGTGTGTGTGTGTGTGTGTGTGTGTGTGTGTGTAGGAATATGTTTGTGGGTCTCTATGTTGGAATATGTGTGTGTATGTTTGCCTCTGTGTATCCTATTTACAGTTGTTTCATGTAGGATATGTAAACCATATTGTGTGTCCATATTTACATGTTTATTCTTGGGTTTGTATGTTAATGTATGCCTATGTAAATCCAGTCACCAACATCAATATTTTCTGCCCTCAGAGTAATCATTTGACGGGACCCCTCGTATTTTAGACTGGCAAAAAATATTCCCATATACAGGGTGTCTCGCGAGTTGAAGCGGAGCCGAAGGGATATGAAAGATTATGCAATTTTGAGCAAAAACTACTCTATAATTATATATTTATAATTAAAAGCTCGTTTAGAAATAAATACAGTGGATGTGTTATTTTTTTTATAGTGAGAAGGTGGCAGTGGTGGGTGTGATGCGTCAGCCATTGTTAGGACTGGCAACCCTAACGCAGTGTTGCCGTCAAGGGATCCTTTTTTTTTTTTTTTTTACATGTTCTTGTTCTGAATTAAGTTCTTCTATCAATAAATGTCCTTTAATTGGTACTTCTAGAAAAGCTTGGTGCATTAAAATGTAGTAGGCTTAATATACGAGTAAATCTATTGTAGCTGTAAATATATGTTTCAATTTGCCTGAATGGACATGTGCATATGTTTTTTTTTTGTATGCATATATTCGAATGATTGTTGATATGTTTAAAAGCATGAGGATGCAGGAATAATATTGTGTGTTGTGTGTAAGTGCATGAATTTTCTTAACTATGATGTGTATGTGTGTTTGTGCATTTATGTCTGTGCTGTCTGGGCGTGTATCTGTGTGTGGAGTGGTACTGTGTGTTTTGTGTCTTTTATATTATTTTGATTCCATTTGATTGTGTAATACAGTGTGTGCAATGCTTGCCTAATTGTCCCAGTTAGGAACATGAAGCAAGGTAATAAAACAATTGGAAGTGTCATTTTTCTCCATGATATTCTTGGCACGTCTTTGTGAAAAACAGTGTTAAAAACAACCTTAAAAACTATAAAGACATCCAAGGTTATGATTTTTTTTTTTTTTTTTTTTTAGTACGCTTTATATATAGTAGGAGGGTGGTGGTTGAAATATGCAGCATTTATCAAACAATGAGAGAGAGAGAAAAATAAATTTGACACATAGACCAATCCCACATCCAGGGGGTGTTATTGTGTCGTTGTAGACATATGTCCCTCTATATATATGCCAGACCGTGTGCGAAATCACCCCTATCGCTTACCAGCAGCGTGGCGGGATAACGTACTCCAGCCTAGTCTAACTGAGTGAGCAGAATATAAACGAGCTGTATGCCATAACACCTTAATCCTTAGTTAAGTCACCAACGAGAAATGTCTGTGGATATAAGGATGAACTGATATAACATCTTGTAGTACATTCCCTCCAATGTTAACCTAGACAAAAACTATAATTTAAAGCAGCTAATAATGCCTTGCAGTCAGTTAATCAAGATGTAAACCTTAGCTCATGTGAGATGCCAAGTTCCTATATTTTAGGCTTATTAATAATACATGTAGAGACTGTGAGGCCTTAGCTGGGGACGGGAGCCATTCCATGAGAAGATAGGCCACAGGGTTAATCGTCGTCTTGCTCCACAACGTCCAAAGTGTAGGAGTTTGGGAACTTGTAAGGTGGTGCTGTATAGTGTGTTCAGCGTGTGTTAGGACTTCCTGACCCGACATAGTTTGCTGTGACTTGGTAAACGGGAGAGTCACACACCACCCACTCATTCTGGGACAAAGACACACACACACCACCCACTCATTCTGGGACAAAGACACACACACACCACCCACTCATTCTGGGACAAAGACACACACTGCAGGCAAGGTGGCCCTGATATTGTTAGTGAAGTGGATGCTACAGGCTTCTCCAAATCATTGTATGCCATGAAGTAGATTCCCTCGGTCGGTATACATGTTTTGGGTGGTATAATTTGGAGGAATCAGTCGCCAACAAATTCACGCCCCTTGACTTTTCACAACTGTAGTCGTCATTGCCCTATCTGTGGCTCTCCTTGGGTTTTGGCATTGTCACATGGATTAGCAAAATTTCAAAAGAGGTTAATTTAAGATTTATAGTTCATTGCTTTATTTACCGTGTGCCTCCGTGTGTGTATGTAGTATTTGTGTGTCAACTTTGTACTTGGGTTGGTGATTTTTCTCTGCGTCCTCCGTCTTGTCTCTCTGGAGGTTTAGAGAAGAGAGCACTGGGGAAATCTGAATAAAGCAAGTCTGGTTGGTGAGCGGCGGAGGATGTAGAACACAGTGAACAGTGCTGGTGTTACAGATCGTTAACGAAATCACATGACGTCATATTATTGGCACGTGACTGACCACCCATCCAACCAGTGTACAGTCACGATCAAATCCTGTCTCTGGTGAAGGAAAGTGAAGCATTTGAGTGAATCTTTTGAACCAATATTACAGTGGCCAACGTCTATAGTTTCACATAATTTGTCGAGGTCGTTTCATTCGAAGGTATTGTCAACCCGTCACCAGTACTGTGAATTTCATCACACCACCCCTTCATTATCTCTTAACAAGCACCTGACACTATTGTAATTTTCTTTTATTATTTCCATATAATTTTATGTCAGAGGAGAGAATATCTAACGTTCATATGCAAAAACTAGACAATGGCTTAAAATCCTACATAGTGTATACCTTAGCTAACACCATGACATTTATAATGAAATGCCTCGGAACTCTTCTAATTTAGGTAATATATAATTATTAGTTCAGTAGTAGCGCTAATCAGCAACCTTCGAAAACTCACCGTTTATACAACATGCAACAGAAATTGGGTTAGCGTCTGTGAACGGAACATTAATTTTATTATGACATAATGATTTTTTTTTATAGAGCCACTGAAATATTTCAGTAAACTCTTGGTTCTTGCTTAATAATCTGGTTAATTTTGTGATTAAATGTGCCAGCAAACTACTGGTTAGGTTAAGTAGGGTTTGATTACCTTTATATATACCCAGTGCAATTATCTTGTGCAAAAGAATTCTTCGTTAGATATTTCAATTTCAATTCATGACACATTTCAATAGCGGAAGTACGAACTGTATAGATAAGAATAATATTAGAACATGTTGGGAAGAAGTATCCCGTCAAAGGCACTAAGATTTGTTGTTGGCGAATCAAAGTGGATATGATATGTTAAGTTTGTTAGGTTAGGTTTGGGACGAACTATACGGTCGGCGAGGAGGCAGGAACCTGGTAAAAAAGCCTAGCGGGAAGTTCAAATGTACAGACAGGACTTGAGGTGAGTTAGCCGACCCACAACAGCGGTATTTTGGTGATACGAGGTCACGTTACCTGATACGAGGTCAACCGGAACACAATTAGGTGGCGCAAATTCAAAGTTTAATAAGATAGATCCAATCACAGCAACGCTACAGAATAATACCCAATCACATTCAATTAATTCAAAATGTGCCTCTTACTAGGCTTGAACGCTTCCATTATAAAGTATACGCATTTTTTTTTTTTTTTTTTGGCACAAAATAAAACAGTCTCCAAAATCAAAATGGCAAATAAAAACGGGTGATATCAGTTCACCAAAAGCGTGAAAAAAAGAGAACGTAGTCAATAGCAATCATTACCAATAATCTAAAGTACGTCAGCGTGATTGTGAGTAAGAGAGAGAGAGAGAGAGAGAGAGAGAGAGAGAGAGAGAGGAGTATTTGCCGCTCTTATCTTTCTTTACGATAATACTCAAAATCGTTTAAGCTGTTGTGTATATGCGATATATATACTTTCTATTTACGACGTATGAATTATTATACAAAGAAATTCCATATGAAATTTTCCTAATGAAATCTAAAGTTTGATCACTTTGATAATAATAATATTGTAGTAATGAAAAACATATTTACCTAAAAAATGAATGATACTAGAACGTTGTAGTATGAAATAAGAGACAGACAAAAGTTATCTAAAAACAGTGTCAGAGAAGCACACAAACTGACAATTTGTACACACACATACAGAATGATTAAATTAAGTCTGTGTGTGTGTGTGTGTGTGTGGAGAGAGAGAGAGAGAGAGAGAGAGAGAGAGAGAGAGAGAAAAAAAAAAGGAAAAGAGAATGAGGCAATAAAATTCACCAGACCTTGGTATACATAACGTAGACTTAATTAATGTCCAGGTAACTCAACCAAGGATCTTCTAGGAATCCGGAGATGTTTAAACAGCGTGAGGAAATATACTATTGGTGTTTTTTTTACTCTACATGAGAAGTGAAGCGCATATATTTTGTTTTCATTCCTTGCTTCAATTTACGAAAAGCACCAAAGCTCCACAGACACTTGTTTGAGTAACTCTAATATTAAAGCAGAGAACAAGTATATAACAAGACATCATTCGATGGCAACACCGCCCCTTAAAGATGCCAGCGACCACTCGCCCTTTGCTATCTTTATTTTTTTGTGACCTTGACCTTCGTCTGATTTTGCCCAATAGTTAACATTTTGTTTTATGATGAATATCTATCAATAGAAACAAAATGAACATCATATGACTAAACCTGTGGACGCTAGACCATAAATAAACACACGAACAGATAAATAAATATCCGGCACCGAAAACAATACACCCTCCCTTCGGGGCGGTGTATTTAACGAAAATAGAATGATATGAATGGTGAATCAGAGACTGCAATTCATCTATATATATTTATAAACTAATGACCTAAGATGAAAAAGGTAGCGTGTAACAAGGCATGGTAGAGAGGTGCCACTATCTGGAGTGAGGGAAAGGCCGAAACTACAGTATGGTAAGGAGGTTGGGACGAAAAGAGAGAGAGATCGGAAAGAAAGGAGAGAGACTTGGAGATGAAGTATAGAGGCATGAGATTGTGCAGCAAGCATAGTGACGTGTATAAATAAGGTGTCGACATCTAGTGGGGCAGAAGAGAGGCTACGGTACCAACATCACCACGAAACATCACCAGTAATCTCGGGGCCTCGCAAGAGTCACGGGCTACTTAATTATGGGTTAAAGCCTATAGCCCCGAGGTTGAAGTATAGAAAAAAAAATGTGTACGACGTATAATGTGTGCAAAATCTGCATCTCTTTAATAACTTTGCCATTGGTGGTATATTGGCAACTCTGGACTGTGTATTCTTGTATAGTATAGAAATAACTGAAAAATATTAATGCCAACTGTTTAAAAAAAGTGTCCAGATGCGCTTTATGATTTATGTTGCTGTAAAACACTAGGATGATTACTGAAGAGAAAGTTCCATTTTGAATTGCGGAATATGAGTGCGTGTTGATGTTTATAACTTTATGCAAATACAACAGGCAACTATGACATATGATTTGCATTCCTAAGCACAGAAATGAAATTGTCAGAAGCCCAAATACTGATTATAAACTTGGTAGCCTTTGTACAGTTGTTTGCAGGTGTGTCATTCCCTTCTCTCATTCTCCTCAAAATTTAGTGTTAAGTATGAATAAAACGGAAAACTATACATATGAAATTTAACATAAAAAGAAGTCACAATGTACGTGGAGAAAAATGTATATAAGCTGGATTAATTTGGACAGATATTACATTCCCCATCTGGACAATATATCGTTATCTTCACTCGCCTCGTGTATAAAAGGCCATCAGTGTGGAGCTATGTATTCAATGGACTAAAGGAAAAACAATAGATCCTTAGTATGGCAGTGACGATTACTTTGGCATTATTATAGAGACCCAAACACCATGCTTGCCTTTACAGTCACACGCCTTATACGTCTAACAAGTTCTCGTTTCCTGGGTCAACTTAAATCATAACCCATAATCAGCAGCCCCTTCCTCACGTCTTACAATATACTGCCACTGCCTCCCCCTTCACTACACACACACACATACATACACCTTGCCACTGCCTCCCCCTACACACATACACCTTGCCACTGCCTCCCCCTACACACACATACATACACCTTGGCACTGCTTCCCCCTACACACACATACAAACATACACCTTGGCACTGCTTCCCCCTACACTACACACACACACACATACACCTTGGCACTGCTTCCCCCTACACTACACACACACACACACATACACCTTGGCACTGCTTCCCCCTACACACACATACACACATACACCTTGCCACTGCTTTCCCCTACACACACACACATACACCTTGCCACTGCTTCCCCCTACACACACATACAAACATACACCTTGGCACTGCTTCCCCCTACACACACATACATACACCTTGGCACTACTTCAGGGACATCCACACAATTCATGAACCCGAGACTCCGAGGCACCTTATAATACCCCATAACTCCCCCTAACCTCCCTCCGCTCCCTCCTTCCTTAGACACAGACCACACTTTTCACGTTTCTTATTACAGTAACATACGACAACATTTTGCGGTATTTTGATGTCCATAGCTTTTTTTATTTTAATTTTATTTTTTACATATCAATTCAATAGGTGTTTGTTATTGATATACTTTTGAGATCTCCTTATATTATTAGCTAACTGGCCAATAAGCTTATAGAGAATCCAACAAGTTTCTTAATTCGATCTCCTAGTATGTACAGTTGGACACAGGAATTGTGCTACAGCCCAGGTGAAATATACTTGTCCCATTTGAGTAACCAGTGTCTATTATCAGGTAGTTGCTTTTTATTACCATCCTCAATACTGACTTCTGCCCCTGGTGTCTCCTATTTGATACTAAGGAACTTGATATTGGAAGAAATTGACCATCTTTCACTTGGGCTATTCCTCGAATTCCTGTGTCCAACTGTACCTTGATAGTATGGTGAAAATAAGCAGGCAACGCTGTTTACAAACATCTAAGTATCTGGAAGTATGTGTTACGGTGCCTTATTTACAGTGTTGATAATGTTCAATGAATATTCCAATACTTATTTTGATTTGTTAATATTATATATGAGTTGCTTTTTGTTTGAGGAGGAGAGAGGTCTCATGGCGGTCGAGGACAGTGGACGTGTTTGGTGTTGTGGTGGGATTTGAGTGATAATTTCGGACGTTCGTCATGGTGTAAGGGCATTGTGAGGTTTGTGGTATTGTTGTTGGAGTGTGGTGATTCTTTAGGGAGTGATTAGGTGGTGGTAGAGGTCTGTACCAGGTGTGAATTGAGGTACATGTGGGTGGTGAGGCGGCCATAGGTGGCGACAGGTGTTGTGGTATTGGAGTCCTGGTGGGTTATTTGGTGACATTTCTGACGTTATTTCTGATGTGTTGACTCAAGGTGGTGTTTGATATTGTGTTATTGGAGGGTGTCCACTGTCCTAGTTAGTTATTTGGTGGTCTTTCTGATATTTGGTGTTGTTTCTGGAGTGTGATGTTATTTCTGGAGTGTGATGTTATTTCTGATATGTGTTATTTCTGATGTGTTAATTTAAGGTAATATTTGGTATTGTGGTATTGGAGGGTGTACACTGTTTTGGTGGGTTATTTGGTGATGTTTATAATGTGTTAAGAGTGGTGTGGAGTGGTGATGGAGTGCAGAGTGGTGTGGTGTGGTGAAGGAGTTAAGAGTGGTGTGGTGTGGTGAAGGAGTTAAGAGTGGAGTGGTGTGGTGTGGTGTAGTGTGGTGAAGGAGTTAAGAGTGTTGTGGTGTGGTGTTAAGGTGGTGTCTGTTAGTGTGGTTTAGGTAGTGTTGTGGTGGATGATAATTATTGGGCTATTTTGGAGTTTCACCCAAGGTGGTGTGGTGGTATACAGTGAGGTTATAGTGTTGATGTGTGTGTGGAGTTTTGGCAGTGAGAAGTGATAACATTGTTGTACCGGTATATATTCTAATATTATATGCCCATGTGTGAATGTAAGGGGAGGGATTCATTAATTATTTGTGTATTTATATTATTTATGTTTGTGCATTTATGGTAATTATATTGATACCCAGGTATTTTGTATTTATTGGATTATTCAATTTTGTGTCTTTTTCATGTTCATTAATAATTACTGGTACCATATTAACCCAGTTAGTAATGTACATTTATGTGTATTTTAATATATGATGCATTATGTTAAATGGGTATTTCAGTTACTTCTCCAACCAACCCTAATTAACATGACTATGGTATATTTAATTTAATAACACAGGAGAGGAAATCAGGTAAGAGTAAGGGAGGGAGTGGTGTACTTTACAGTATGTGCGGTTCGGCTAAGTCGGGTGGGTGACCTAACATCCTTAATTTCCAGACTTTTAAAACTCCCTGGGACTGGTGTTATATACACCCTCCATTGGGAGATAACCGGGTCGTAACATATGGGAAAAGTTATGTTCGCGTGGCACAACCATTATTAGCGGTCACAAATGTCACGGTTCAATAAAAACACGTACACAGAAGAGTTGTAACCCAAGCCAAGTGCCGTGGTCTCTTTGACAATACGATACTGGTCATTCGCAATTACTATAGCCATTAATTTCACTCCTCCAGAAATAAAAGAAAATGATATGGAAGTCTTTCATCATTTTCTCGTTCTAGTAAAAAGTTGATACGTTACCCGCTCCTCTCGCACGCATCAGTCAGTACCTTCTCAGAACACACACACACACACGCACACACACACACACACACACACACACACACACACACACACACACACACACACACACACACACACACACACACACACACACACACACACACACACACACACACACACACACACAACAACAACAACAACACAAAAAAACAAGCGCTTGCACACACATACACACAAAAACTTTCCTATTCACAGTCACTAAAACGAATATGCACTCACCCACAGACACACACAGACTGAAACTATATAGCAGCGAAAGTAGATGGTCCAAAGAAAGTACGTCTATTTAGTGATGATACCATTCCTTGTTATATTATTACCACACCTCATCAGCGTTGTATCTCATTCTGTTTGGTGTGGGATCGTTCGCCGTAGCAACTTTCACGTCCAGGAAGTGCACGGCTAAAAACAAGGCTATATACTGTACTATTTTCTGTTCCTAATAATTATCATTTTACTTGACATACAGTGGCAGCTCTGCTCTAGTATTTATGACTAACATTCTCAGGCTGGGACATGCCATGGGACACACACGTGTACATTATCAGACCATCTCAAGGTTGTCTAGTCACAGTGCAAAATATTATTGAGTGCTATATTGAAATTTTACTTTCTAATCCGTCAATTGTAACGCAATTCATTAGGGCGTGATAGAAACCAGAGCACATAGGGGTTGATTAAAATTATATATGCATTATAATTATTACTACCATTTTTTATCTTAATAATGTAAATTTCTATTTCATAATCCAAAGGGACAGGCAACCCTGACTAAACTGCATCCTCAGAGGTCACACATCGCACTTCTATATATGGATAATATTATTTTGGCTTATGGAAATTAAAATCTACACTTTTTCAAATCTGGAATGGAACAGAAAAAATACCAGAGATCAAGCTGACATTCAGTAAGACATTCAACATGAGCTGAGGTAAGACATAACTTTTACTTACTTACGTACGACCTTTAGATTTAGGATCCGCAAAGTGCCCCAGTATATCCACATTCCTTGCTTCTCTTCAATAAAATATTACGATAGTGTCCTCATATTAAGCTAAGATTTAAAGACTTTTACAGTCACACAGGGAAGACAGATTACAGGCAGCACCTTTTGTCCTTTGGTAGGCCACGCACATGAAAAAATAAAAAAACACATCAAGGTAAGTAATATGCTTCCACCTAACATTCTCCTCTCCCTGATCCCACCCTTCAGTCCAAGCAAAAAAGAATGAAAAGAAAAGTAAAAAAATCACCACCACCCCTCCATCCCGGCCGTCCAAAGATATTTATAGGGATCTTATGACCTGACCTACCCAGGGGAGGAATTGCTGGAGGGGGACGTAAGGTGCAAGATAGACTGCTTGAGGCCTGGAATATCGCCTTTAAAACTGGGATAAGGTTAGCATTTTCTTGATACTGCAAGTTCCGGCGAGTGTTGGCTAAATTATGGGTTTTCGTGAGAGAGGTACCGGCAGCTATTTTTCTCCCGTTCTCTTTCTCTCTGTTCTTAGGTAGCCTTTTTTTTGGTTTACTGCCATAATCACTAAAAATATTTGCGTTCCTTTTTATGACCATCTGTGTCGCCGTGTTGTGCCGTTAGCATGTCAGTTTTTCGGACTTGGGGTCTGTGCTAACTGAAAGTAGATGTTAAACAGGGTATTGAATAAATATATAAAGTTGGTCAGTTGATTTATGATCAGCCTATATCTTTATGTATGCACTCTATATTCATTATGACCTTTACGTTATCGAAGTGTTCTGCGTAACATGCATCCACGATCGTTTTATACACTGATACAAATAGCCACTGCAACGGACTTCATCTCTTATTCTTCCAAGACTAGCAATACATTGCCTGGATAACAACCTTCCTTTGCAGAGATGGTTTTAAGGGGAGTGTACAGTGTTGGTATATCTGGAGCAAGTAATTCCAACAAACTATTCCAAGCAACAGGCCACCAATATTTTTGTTCATCTGATCCTGTTGTATGGTATACTTTGGGGGAATAAGATGCTCTAATGTACCAAAAGTGTTCTATTCCCCTTAATTAAGTATTGATATGACGCTAAAAGTTAGGCACTACGTCTGTATTCATCAGTTCTTCACTGTCGTATATCAAGTCATGATAGATTCCCCTTCCAATTATATATATATATTTTTCATAACTTTACTTACTCTTTTTACAGTGGTAAAAGAATCGTCATTGCTTGGATTATATGTGTAATGTAAAGGGAGAGTTGCTTTGGGACAAATTGGAAGATGCAGATGTCTCCAAACTATGCCAAGAAACAGTCGAGACCAGCGTCACTTTGTTCCGCGGCATCTCTCGGAGGAATCATTGACCCTTCAGTTCCCCGACATAAAACGACCCCTTTAAGGACCCTAAAAACTGAAGGTCACCCCGTCGCCCTTAACATTCGTGCGGCCCCAACACCAACTCAGACATCAAGCACCTTTACTAGACTCGGTTCTCACACACTAACTCACTTCAACCACATTCCAACATGCACCTGCTTAGTCATTTCAGGCCAGTTTTGTGGATACGACTTCTTGCACGCATAAGCTTCACGCACACCATGTCTTTTATGAGTTGAATCTATTTGGCTTTAATGGTCTATTTTTTTTCTCTTGTTTTTTTGTGTGTGTTTTAATATTTCGTATAAACATGGTGTCGTTTTGCATTTTGTTCATAGTGTTTAGAATTCTGGATAATTGTGTGTGTTAGATTTAAGGTAGAATTCTGATACCATAGAAACGTAGTTACATTCGTCAAGGTTTTGTAATTGGTTCGGTTTGTTTGGCCGTCATTCTGTTAGCAGGGTTATGCAAATATGATCACTTGGCTCGTATCAGGCCCCGGCGGCTCCATATATCCTTGGCAAATTGGCTGGCACAATTGTCGATCCTTGGCAAAAATATACATGCACACATCGAGTATGAATTTTACTGCCACTTACAACAATCTATTATGTAGGGTAAGGTATGTCCCTGAATGGAGGCTTCTGATTCCACAAAATGTCTACTAAACAGGCTACACATATCAATAGGTACACCATTTTAGGAAAACATTCTGAGGAAGTGATCACCACCAAATTCATCAATTCGTCGTTAATATCAACATGCAAATACATTGTGATCTATAAGTAAGCACACTGGTGTCTCATAACACATGAAGTAAGATCTACTGTATCAAGGATCTTTTGTCAAAAATACTGTTGGCCTTTCTAGTCCTTTAAACCACATTATTGATAACCAAAACAACTCCATTGGATAATAATACATATTCTAATAATTATGTGGTAGATGTATTATTATTTTAAGACCTGTCTTGGAGTTACTTAAAAATAGCAGGCCTATTCTGAACCATGATAGTGAATCTTACTATTAGGGAAGATTCTTTTGTTGTTGAATTAGAAGTTTTCTGATTCTTCCAAACTATGCCACGAAACAAATCCCCATTAAAGTAACATTAGGGTCGTCTGTTTCTTGGTATAGTTTGGGGGAATCTCGTATCTTTCAATTCGCTAACAAGAGAATATTCTAATCCTTCAGCTTTGGTCAGGAATACTGACCTTTTAGTTAGAGTTGCTAAATTTCCATATGACACGCCACCTCTCCTGTTTAAACAGGACCTCTTCATCAATTAACACTCTCCTCACTCACTCACTCTCTGTGTTCCCCTTGACTATTCTCTTTCATCTCTTTTTGATGTTAGGGGCGGACGAGCAGGCGTTAAATGGGACTGTTACTATGGGGAGTGCATGTATGATCATATATATATATATATATATATATATATATATATATATATATATATATATATATATATATATATATATATATATATATATATATATATATATATATATATATATATATATATATGAAAGGCGTATTTGTTCCCCTATGCAGATTTTCACAAAGAATCTGGTGGTGTGCCTTATAGAATCCAATGCCAAAATCTATAATGCTATTAAACTTGGAGACTTGGCATCCCAGACGATCTATAATCCCTACGGATACTGCACACTACAGCCTGGCAAATTGGAGCACATTCATTAGTAGGGGTTACACCGAGGTATGACATAGTAGACACAGGGAAATAGGGAGAACTACAGTTTAAGGTATTCTTCGGTATATATCTACATGGTCTGATGGATAGATAGATTAGGGAATGGATAGATATTGAGAGGTAAGGAAGTATAGCAGACAAATGCACATACAGACTCATTCACAGACAGCAAGGTAACAGACTCATACACAGATAGACATACAGATAAGTGGAGAGAGAACATAAATATTAAAGTATTATTGGATATACTGAAACATATACTTTTACTATACTTGCTCTAATTGCAATACAGTATATTGTACATAAACCCAATCCAGAAAAATATAATCATACATTTCTGTAAATCCCTAAAACGAGCAACGCTTTTTATTTACTAACACAACAAAGATGAATGAGTTACGACCACTAGATATCCGACACACCAGAATATTAATAATCATAAATAAAATTGCAGCTAGTAAATATAAATACTGCTATGCATTCATTCATGCACGTCATCTCACTTGCAGACACAAAAGTACTCCCAGGAGAGTGCAAGCAATTCAAGAACAATACATTATTATTTTTTTCCTTAGGGATATTTTGCCTATAGGTGTGTAGATATAGATAGTACTTTAAGGGGAGGTCTGTGATTCTCTATTAATACTACAGAGGACATCTGATTCCTGGCATATTAAGTAGCCTTCTAATTCACCAACAAGACATTTTCCCATTAAGAATTTGGCACTCCTCCGAGACTGAGTAACTTCCACTCAATTTTTTAACTGTCTCTCTTTACGTTCCTTCAATTTCTTAAGTGCTTATTGTCCCTCCTGTCTATCCTCTTCCCACTCGTCCTACAGGGGATTCCAGGCTTAGGGCGGTCGTCTTCTATTTTCGATTTGATTTAATACATAAACTTAGAAATATAAAACACAAGAACCCTCACTATCATTCAGGTACTTTCAAGCATGCAGGACTAAACTTTAACAAACAAGCACCCACACACACAAGTATATAAATTAGTCTACAGAATTGCTTGAAAATACTGTCCACATACAGAAATTTAGACAAAACCAAGCATACGCTATACATTCCATGGAATAGTTGCATGCACACACACTGCTGCTCACACGCACTCTTGACAGTAAAGCGTATGCAGGAAGCATTATTATTTTTTTCATACAGTACAAGCACATCTCTATGCAAGTAAATAGTAACATTAGCGACGTTGTAAGGAAGCAAAGTGATGTTCGTGTGTTAACGGATTTAATTTAGCCCTCAACCCTTCATCTGACGTCATGAATATTTGAACATACGGTATATACGGATATACAATACATAATACTGTATACTCATAGAGGGAGAGAGAGGGAGGCGGAGAGAACTTTAAAAAAATGAAGAGTTAGATAGGGAGAAATATAAGAATCAGCTTAGTTTTCATGAGAGTTAAGAGTGACACTTATAACATATGGATAACATTTAGGTGGAAATGGAAGAAGTAAGCAAAGAGAGAGAATAACGAAGCAATAGAGGAGGAAAAAGAAGAAAATGGGGAGGCATAACTGGGCATGAAAAGACAGAGAAACCAATAAAAGAAGTAATAAAGAGGGAGAATTGCAATAGAAGTTGAGAAAAAGTATGGAATGATGAGTGATGGAAGGGGAGAAAGAATGGGTGTCTGAGGGCTGGATCATAACTCAGACCCTCCTTTAAAGGTGAGAGGAAGGGAGTATGAGAATGATGGTTGGAAGAAGGAAACAAACACGGCCAGAAAAAGAAGAACGAGGTTGGAGGTATACATTGGAAGAGAGAGAGAGGATGAATTAGGAAGGAAAATAAAATAAAACTGGAGTGTTCATGCAATGGATAATATTTTTCGACATCATAATAATACTGAAATACGTGGAGTTTAAAGTGAAGGGACATAATTATAAAGGAAATAAAAACTCTACGGAAATGGATGCCACAAAGGGAAGAGAAATATTAATCATGGAGAACTTCTGTTAGTTGAGGATCACAGCAGCCGATTTATTTCCATCTTTCATATTCTTTCATTTGGCTTATTTTTTGTTCGTCTAGTCTATGGTGTCCTATAATTTTTAACCAGCACACTAGAGGACGAGGAAAGTCATACGTTTACCAGACTAATAAGAAGACAGGAACAGACAGGACCACGTCATATGAGCTTAGGAATGAATTAGATAACAAACACTGTTGTAAATTGTATATAATAGTAGAGCAATGAAACGAGGATGTGGATGGATCTATGGTGACGAGGGATAAACCATCTCTGTTGACGTGAGAAAAGAAGGGAACTAAAGAACGGTGTCGATGATGGGGAAGTGACTATAGAAGATAAGAGAGAGTGATTGACAAGAGATTAAACATGGCAAGATGAAGAAATGAGAGTAGCGGAAATTGAAGAGGAGTAAATGAGAATGATAACAACACAGATATGGTAAGACAGGTTAGACTAGGTAGAAGGAAAATGGATCAAAGAAGCGTATGAGAGAAAGGAGGAAAAAAAAAAAATGTTGTGATGAGGTGAAAGATAGAGGAAATATTGAGCAGGTACAATATGTATGAAGAGAAAATGGAGTGGATCGAGGTAAAGGTGAAGGAGGAGAGGAGAGGAGAGAAAGAGAGATGTTAGGAAGATGTAAATGAAAAGAAACGAGTATGGAAAAGTGAGAAAGGTACCAAGAGGAATGATGGTTATAATGGGAAGGTGAAGGAGGGTAAGAGGTGGAGATAAAGTTAAGAAAACAAATATATATATAGAAAACTCGGTGAAAAGGGAAGTAAGAGAGAATTATAGGTAAAAAAAAGAAAAGCTTCATGGGTAGTGTATGAAAAAAAAAAGAGGTCAAGATGTAAGGGGCATGAAGGTAAAGAGGAAACTGAGGGTGAAATCGTAGGAAAAAAAAAAAAAAAAAAAAAAAAAAAAAAAAAAAAAAATGGAGTGTATATGGGACGAAAGAAAGATGATACAGTACGCATTTTTGTAAATATATCTTTAAAATTCACAGAGGAGCCGTCTCGTGGGTGGATGTGTGTGGAATGGCAAGAAGAATGGAAAACGGGGACGAAGAATAGTGGAAGATATTGGAAAGAAACACAGAGAAAACATTGAAGAGGGAAATATTGAAATGAGATGTGTTAAAGGAAGTTTGACCGGATGTTATGAGAGACAAAGAGAAAGAGGGAGAGAGTGAGTGAATAATAATGAGATCTTATAAAAAAAAAACTATATACCGGTATATACAGTTTATAATTATCTCTTTCTGGAATCACAAAGTTGTTATTTAGGTTGGAATATAGCCTGTGGGAAAGACAAGCTGTAAGTTAGGTGTGCAGCAGGCAGACAGGTAATTAGATCAATAGGCGGATTCAATCGGCAACATAATGGCCCGTACTAAGACTCGCGAAGGTCGAAGGTCGAGGGTTCCCGAGAAGGTAACACTGTAAAGTCATGGTCTAATGTACTGCAACACCTTCCAATGAGATGGCTTCGAAAAATGATCCGAAACTATAGCTGTTGGTGTGTGCAATTTTGGTTCATAAAATTCACTCAAATAGCTCACTTTTATTCACCAGGTTGCAGTACATTAGACCATGACTTTACCAAGAGTAATAATGTCTGTCACCTCAGCCCCAGCACCGAGAAGACCAGCAAGACTCAAGACATGGTGAAGCAAACAGTTGTGTACGTTTTTACCAACAGATGGGATTGGGGTGATGAGGATGGAGTGAGGATGGGGGGGAAAGGTTCAGCGTTAGAGCCATCAGTTGGTAGAAGTACAGTATTTACATTTTTATTTTTTTATTTTACCTAACATTCTCTATCGCATGAATATCTCGTGTAATAGTGAGGCGACAGGACATTTGCCGATGACTGTACATTTAGTCGAGATAATTCATATATTATCTGTTTAAAGTCCAATAACTATTATACAGTGACAGATTCATCCAGGAAAGCATAAGAATAACGTGTTGAAATACCGTGAAAGAAAATAAGGCAAATATAAATCCGTCACAAATGTAAACTTATCACAACCACAACCAGTGCAAAGGATAATAAATAATAGATAAAAGACTTGCGCGTGTACGACATGTTTAACCACCACCCTTTTAGATATATTATACGAGCAATATTTCGGTGTCGGAAGGTTGTGTGTACTTTTGTGTTGCGTTAAGTGAATGACACGGCGTCCTAGTGGGAGCCTCGGTATGCACACACACAACACTCATTTGTTGCCGTCTCACGCTACATGTGTCAAAGGTAATTGCATCGTACACAGTGTTAAATTGTCCCTCACATTAATTAAAAGGTAGATTTGGGAGCTATTGTACCGATGAATAAAAGGAAAATATTTAGGAAGTCAGGTACTTACTTTAAGATTTGTGAGTAGGCAGGCAAGCAGGCAGGTAGGCCGAGAAAGAAGTAAGGTGGCTGGTACAAATGAAATGACAGCAGTAAAATAAACAGAAACTCAAATAAAGATCGAAACAAACACTAGCACATACAGTACATGCATCACAGACGCAAACAGACAGACACCAACACAGACACATAAACATAAAGAAACACACTTAGAAAGAAGTATACAAAAAAAAAGAAAAAAAAGATGAAAGGTATCAGACATAATGGCAGGTAGGTAAATATAGGTAGGCAGAAAAGAAGGCAGGCAGGCAGGGAGGGAGGGACAAGGGAAGTATAGGCAGACCGGCAGGCAGGCTGGTTTGAAAAGAACAGGGGCAGTGAGGGAAGAATGGAGAGAAGACTAACGGGGGAAGTGAAGATAAGCGGGAGAAATGGAGTGAGGAAGAGAGAGGGGAATGGAGGAAGGAAGGAGAGGGTATAAAGGAAGAAGAACTGCCACAAACTCACCTTGCGGCTGTTGGAAATGCTGGAGGGAAGGGGAGAGGAGGGAAAGGTGGAGGAAAGAAAGAGCGTTGGGTGGTGCTAATGGAGAGAAAATGAAATAAGAGATATTAGTGAAGGAAAAAGAATGAGCGAATTAAAAATGGCAATAATAATGATAATAAAAATGTAATGATAATATTGATAATGCAATAATAATAATAATGATAATAATAATAATGATAATAGTAATAATAATAATAATGTTAGCTTGATAACTTAGTAACAATTATGTAATTATATTAATAACAACAATGATTGCCAACAACAATATTTGATAATTCAATAATCCGCATTATGGTAAAGAGGATTTTGCATATTGATGGGTGATGTTTCTGTTCATTACCACCTTTGTCCGACACAAGGGATCTAATCTCTCTCTCTCTCTCTCTCTCTCTCTCTCTCTCTCTCTCTCTCTCTCTCTCTCTCTCTCTCTCTCTCTCTCTCTCTCTTTCTCTCTCTTTTAAACGTTGGATTGGTTCGTTTTTCAATTATTGTTCCCTTTCTTCTCAATTTTTTTCCCGTTTTCCATTTCACTTCAGTCCTTGATATATTTCACTTGCAATCACAACTAGATCTCACCCCAACGAAGGTAGGTACAGTTCCGGACATTATGAAACAGACACACATGAAACGGGACCCTTCACTGAGTATATAGAGGGTAATAAGATGAGACGATAGATAAGACGGAGGTGCATGGGACTTGTTCTATATATTATACAGTATGTTCGATAAGGGTTTGAAGTGTATCTGTTTCATGTGTCCGCAACAACTGTATCATCTCACAACCAGCCAGAGTGAATTATTACCCGAATGTGAAGTCTTGTATTTCCTGCTTGGTCTGTCTGTCTGTCTGTCTGTCTGTCTGTCTGTCTGTCTGTCTGTCTGTCTGTCTGTCTGTCTGTCTGTCTGTCTGTCTGTCTGTCTGTCTGTCTGTCTGTCTGTCTAACTTCAGAGATGGGAGCGTAGAGTATGTTGTATCTGAGAGGAGGCTGGTGTGCTCGAAATAGTTAGATTATACCGTAGATGAAGACGGCTAGTAGCTTTGAATCACTTCCTATAGTTCTGTAAATGAGAAAATCTACTTTTATATTAGTGTCATAATCTTGTAGCAGATACCCGTCGATTATTTTTTTTTCCTTTGATTACCCTCCTCCTTCGTGTTCTCCCCATGCTCCTCCCCTCCCCCCCCCCCCCCCCCACCCCCCCCCACCTAGCTCTTTGATATTTTTCTGGTAGCTCATTTCTCTACAGATGTTGTTTCATTAGTTTCATTTATTTAGTCGATCAATCAATCATCTTTCTCCCTTACATCTCTTGTTTTTACACATGATGTTGTTTGATTAGTTTCATGTATTCATATTAGTCTATCTGTCAATCAATCAATCATCTTTCTCCCTTACTTCTCTCGATTTTACACATGTTGTTAGTACCATATCGTCAGCTCCCTCTTCCTACACATATACAATTCATAGCATAACTGAGAGACTGTCTATACTGCAGCTTCATCTCTCTCTCTCTCTCTCTCTCTCTCTCTCTCTCTCTCTCTCTCTCTCTCTCTCTCTCTCTCTCTCTCTCTCTCTCTCTCTCTCTCTCTCTCCAGCATCTTCTCCTCGGCCAAGCATCTCCACCACCACAAGGGAGAGAGAGGCAGTGGAGCGGAAACACAAAGGGGTATATATTTCGCCTTGCACCGCACACACACACACACACACACACACACACACACACACACACACACACACACACACACACACACACACACACACACACACACACACACACACACACACACCTCTTGTCCTCACCCCACCCCCCCAGAGTAGGTGAGGAAAACAGAGTGAGAGAAAAGGAGGAATAGCACGAGAGGAGAAGGGGAGGAATAACAAGGAGGAGGGAGGAAAGAAAGGGTGAGGAGGAAATAAAATGCCAAAGGGGAAGCGAGAGGAAGGAGACAGACAGGTGAAGGAAGAGCAGCGTTCTGTCACACACATGATAAAATCTTGATATATATATACACACAACCTGGTTTCAGCGCATGGGGAAAGTTCAATATTTTAACTCCTTGTGTCAATAGTTTTTTTTTTTTTTTTTTTTGTAAATGTTGAGCATCACAACACAAATTTTTCATGATATAACTCACATCCTCTACACAGTAAATAAGGAAAAAGGCGTGAAACTCGTCCTGTATACATTTACTCATATAAATGCAAAGCCTGTAATAAATTTGTATTTCTCTAATTTTATTATTATTATTATTATTATTATTATTATTATTATTATTATTATTATTATTATTATTATTATTATTATTATTATTATTATTATTATATTATATATTTATTATTATTATTATTATTATTATTATTATTATTATTATTATTATTATTATATTAAACTTATATTTTCCTACATATGGCTTTGATTGTAAGCATAATTTAATATATTTCATAATTCAAGCGATACCTATTATTACTTTGTTTGTATTCTATTCACCATTCTCACTCCATTATATTCATCAGAGGTATTATATTGTTATTACAAGGTTGGCTATCTCACCACAGATGTTCAAGTGGTCTGGCTTCTTGATGGTCGATTCCGCTCACTTCCTGCACCTGAACCAACAAGCTTATTCGTACGGCCTGAGGAGCAAACTTTTCCTGGGTGAGTACGGCTCTATATTTATAGGGAATTATCACCTATTTAGCTTAATCCGAACCTCGTCCCTGCACCTGAACCGTGTTATGTGTACAGACTGAGAAGCACACCTTTTTTTTAATTGGTTATCACGTGACTACTATAGTCTGCCTAATTGAAACTATTTGCCACATTAATTGCCACATAAATTGCCACATTAATTGTCACATTAATTGCCTTCACATGATGCATGGTTATCATTATTCAAATTTTAATGGATATATATATATTTCTTATTTTTATTATTATTAGTTATCTTTATGTGTAGAATATTGTGGTGTGCTTCTCTGTCTTTCTGTATCCATTTGTATATAGTGGATGCCTGTCATTTTGCATAATATTTTTGCAGTTATGCTTATAATGTTTTTAATACTGGATTGAGATGTTTACTTAGTTCTGGATTGAGATGTTTACTTAGTAGTTTTCCCCTCTATTTAGTTTTTCAGTACCATATGTTTTCTGTTTCAATGTGATGGTGTAATTCTTCAAAGGTAAGTGTTGTGTAGGACTACATGTGATTATATTGCATGTGTGATGAGTTCTACGAAAAATACTAGTTACATTTTAATTTCTTCATATAATAATCCCTTTGTTTGACGCATGATATCGTATAAAATATTGTATTCGTCAGGCAGAGAATAACACCAGATATTGCTTTTGTTATGAAAATGTAACAAAATCTGATTGCATTCTGATTTGAAAAGCACGTGAAAAATTAACAATTATAATTATAGGAGAAAAGAATTTGAAAAAGATCACCCCAAAAGTCGGTAAATTTAGTGTTTATCTTCACTAAATTATAAGTGAGGGTTATTTCTGATGCTATGAAATGCAGTGGTTAGCCTTACCAATATGAGAGGACAGAGAGTCAGAGTGCAAACACAGATGTGATCCTCACCGATTTCACCACTTACTGCAGGATCACGTACAGAGAGAGAGAGAGAGAGAGAGAGAGAGAGAGAGAGAGAGAGAGAGAGGAGAGAGAGAGAGAGAGAGAGAGAGAGAAGAGAGAGAGAGAGAGAGAGAGAGAGAGAGAGAGAGAGAGAGAGAGAGAGAGAGAGAGAGAGAGAGAGAGAGAGAGAGAGAGAGAGAGAGAGAGAGAGAGAGTAAGAGTAAGAGAGACAGAGAGAGAGACTGAGAGAGAGAGTGAGAGAGAAACTGTACCCGCACTTTTCTTCTGAAAACTTTACAGAAAGAAAACCAAATACGAAAACGTACAAAAGCTAAAGCTGGCTTGGCGATCTCGTAAATTTCCGTCCAACTTCTCACATTAATCTTTTATCGAATTGTCAGACTTCGAAAACCTGTCCGAGTTTTAACATTTTCTTAATTATCACATATATTTGTTTATGGTACAATTTACAAAGAAATAATATTACAGAATACTTTCGGTGACAAAACTGATTCCATTAAATTAATAGAAGGTCAAAATTACGAACATAATACATAGAGAAGAGGCTTGATAGACTTATTACCATAAATAACATGAAATGCTGAGGAAATAGTAAGATATCATTTCGTAAGTATCCACAACAGTAGTCACTAATGAAGCAGTATCACGTAGTGCCTAATTTTCTCTTTGTCATTAGTAAGAGTTCCCAAAGATTTCTCCTATAATCCTAAATCACTGAGAGCTGAAAATCGTGTTGGTAACTTAATTATCTATATCCAGTATCCACTTATACAAAATGATAATTAAAATACACTCGCATATGTTAATTACACATTTTTTCTGGTTCTTAACGACAATAAGCAGAGATGATATAATATCAACATAAACTTTTTTTCATACAATGTTTATTAAAGCTTATAATTATATATATACTGCATCTAT
>JAWZYT010006124.1:0-43543 GCA_034508575.1 Petrolisthes manimaculis
GTATTTACGTTGCAGCGTTCGTCGTGGCCCCGAGGCAGAGTACTGGGTGGGTGTAGCAGTATCAACTATAACATACACATGCTGGGTTCACCGATGGACTTTGATGTGTGGGAACAACAATACGGGGCGACTGGCTGGGGCTTTGATGAAATGCTCAAGTTCTCTAATAAAGCTGAATGTAGAAGGCTCAGACCGAAAATATTCAAGGTGGGTAAATGTGTATGTAAGTCTCGTATTAGGTTAGGTCATGCTAGGTTAGGTCAGGTTAGGTTACAGTAGGTTAGGTTATGTTCAGGTAGTTTAGGTCAAGTCAGGTTTAGGTAGGTCAGGTCAGGTTCGTGTAGGTTAGGTCAGGTTCAAGCAGTTTAGGTCAGGTCAGGTGTTAGGCTGAGTTCAAGATAGGTTAGATTACTGATTCAAAACAAAAATGATGTAACTAGGTACTTTAAAAAAAAGAGAGAAAAACAAATTGTTATATATAATTACCGGTACCGTACATGAAAGATTGTGTACCGTACAGTCGGCAGCACAAGTTGGCTTCATTTCCACCTGTGTACGTATTAGCTATAGTGATGTTGTAATACAATTTTAATACAGAGATGACAGATATTATATAGTTCTCATATGGTAAATTACGTATGTTGTTGTTGGAATGAAAACTCCATGGTTCAGAATTTAACTACCTGCTCGGTTATATTAGTAATATTAACTACATGAGATGGACGCGATTGTATGATGCCGGCTGTACAGTTGGACACATGAATGGGTGGTACAGCCCAAGTGAAAGACGGTCAGTTTCTGCCAATATCAAGTTCCTTATTGCCAAATAGGAGACATCAGGGGCAGAAGTCAGTATTGAGGATGGTGTGTGTGTGTGTGTGTTCCTTAGTGCCAAATAGGAGACATCAGGGGCAGAAGTCAGTATTGAGGATGGTAATAAAAAGCAAGTACTGTACCTCATAATAGACACTGGTTACTCAAATGGGACAAGTATCTTTCACCTGGGCTGTACCACCCATTCATGTGTCCGACTGTACATGTGGTGGACGTGTTTTTTGTTTACTTTATATTTTACAGGTGAGGACATCTAGTGGACACCTAGCTATAGTCCTCACCTCACACAAAGTAGTAAAAACAAAGGTATTTTCATTCATCTTGCCTGATTACTAGTTCGATCTTATTTTTTTGTTTTTCGCTGTTGTTGTTGTTGGTGGTGGTGGTGTGTATTTGTACTGTTTGTAGTGAATCTGTGTACAATAAGTAAACCTTCTATGTACTTTACTGTACAGCCACAATCCAATATCCACCGACACTTTCCTTCCATCTTAGTAAATATCTTGGTAATAAAGAACAACACCTGTATGATTTTGCAGCACCTCATAATAATAATAATTGAGGGGGTTGAGTTGATGTAAGGTGTTGTTGTATGATTATATTACAGTTGCCCACCAAACTTGGTGGGTGTGTGGCAATATCTGGCAGCTGCTCCAAAATAAACACTCATATTTTATCAATGGATCACTCAGAACCTACAACCTTTGTATGGATGGATGTTATTGGCTTCAGCTAATTACATTCATCCATCATGTGCTGGACACGTGCTCACCAACCGTTACCCTCCCGGAATGAGCTCAGAGCTCGTAGTGACCGATCTTTGGGTAAGGTTGGAAACTTTTCACACACCGAATAGCGAGGTCACAACTTCTCGACTTACGTCCCTTACCTATTCTCTGCTAGGTGAACAGGGGTTACACATTTAAGGAAATAATCCCAAATTGTCTCCACCCGACCGGAGATTCGAACCAGGCAGATTGCGCTAACCACTACACCACCGGGCTGTGTGTGTGTGTGTGTGTGTTAAGGGGTGCCTAGACTTTTTGACCACACTGTAATAAACCCATAAACACCCATAAACCCAGTGGTGGATAATATAAAGGGTTTACTGTATACAGATGCATAACAAACAGGGGAGTACGGGAGTAGGGTTCAGGCTTGGGAGGGGTTGGGGGAGTACGGGAGTAGGGTTCAGGCTTGGGAGGGGGGAGTTGGGGGTGCTGGATTTGGGGTCAGACTTAGGGTGGGTTTGAGGGGTTTGGGAATATGGGACAGGCTTTCTATCCACCCTAAACCTGTCCCCTACTCCCGAACCCCCCCTCAAGCCTGTTCCCTACACCTACACCCCCCTAAACCATAACCCCCCCCCCCCCCCCCAAGTCATACACCCCCTTAATTGGATAGTATACTTTTAATATACTGCACTAACTTGATTACTCCAAAGTATGTCAGGAAACGGGACCAGAGGAAGAGAAATAATGATGTCGTGTTGCTTGGAATAGTTTGGAGGAAGCAATTACTCCAGATTTACCAACACTGTACAGTCGTGATACGTAATTTCTGACCAGAGACGAACGGCAGGCAACACACACACACACACACACACACACACCCTGCATTCGAACTCAGCCTCTATAGGTGTACTGGGTGGGGAAATTAAACATAATACACACACACACATACACACACACACACACACACACACCACCACCACCCTGCATTCGAACTCAGCCTCTATAGGTGTACTGGGTGGGGAAATGAACAATACCAGGCGATTCAAAGCTTTCTACTCCTCACACTCTGGTCATAAATGATGTATCACGAGTGTACAGTTGATTACACATGAAGCTGGTATGGATCGTTACTTGTTAGGTGCTTGGTTACAAAAGAAAGGAAAGTGAAAAAAAAACATGTAGTTTGTTGACAGACTGACAGTAACTGACGTAACTGTCACTGAGTGACACTGACAAAAGGTGGGAGCTACTGTACCAGTGTTGCCAACCCCTTGAGTCTTCACCCTACACAGACACTGAAACTGAATATACCCTTTATTGTCCTACGGTCTCTAATTATATATACCAGTATTCATTATTATTATTATTATTAATAATATTATGTCTGTAGTGGTTATCACTATCTCACAAGGTGATAATAAGTGGTATAGGGATGTTATGGTGATAAAGGAAATCCAACTATTATTGTACTGTATACTGAATAAATCAGTCATTACTTAGTTTTAGTAGTTCTAGGATAATTATTCATATACACATATGAGTGAAAAACAAACAGGCAAAATCTTATGTATTGTTGATAACAAAATAAGTACTGTAAGATGCAAGTACTTGAATATGGCAATACTGTATATATATCCTCTCCCTGTCTCAGTTATACCAATGGACGAAATTTACCCTAACATTTTGCCTCAATTAATTAGGATTAATCTTGAACATTGACGGTCTTTTGGGAGTTATTTTCGTCTGGTATAATTTCCCTGTTTACTCTTGAACAATCTGTATATAATTTCCCTAAAATAGACAACTTTCCTTCCTTCCTTTCCCTGGTAACACAATTCCATCCCCTGCTGTCTTTCTTTCTGCAATTATTCGTACCAAATATTATATAAACGTAAAAAAGAACTAAGAAAATTTGATGTTCAGTTATTAATTAGGGATAATATTGGGCCAGATCGTACGGTGTAGTGTTAATTAAGGGGGTGCGGGAATAGGAGGACAAGCTTGGAGTGGGTAGAAAGCCTGTCCCCCTATTCCTGCACCCCCCAAAACCCCACCAAGCCTGTCCCCCTACTCCTGCACCCCCCAAAACCCCACCAAGCCTGTCCCCCTACTCCCACACACCCTTTAATACACACTCATAACAACAGTGCTAAGCCAAGGAGGGATTATTATTATTATTAACTACAGTGTTGCCAGTCAGCTAAATATTGCACCGTACACTGCATTCTATTGCTAGCCAACTGCTGGCTTATCTATCGTTCTATTTCTAGCTAATTGCTGGGCTATTTATTATTATTATTATTATTATTATTATTATTATTATTATTTATTATTTTTTTTATTTTTATTTTTTTTGTACCAATATTATTATTATTATTATTATTTTTTTACACCAATATTATTATTATAATTATTATTATTATTATTATTATTATTATTATTATTATTATTATTATTATTATTATTATTATTATTATTATTATTATTATTATTATTATTATTATTATTATTATTATTATTATTATTATTATTATTATTATTATTATTATTATTATTATTATTATTATTATTATTATTAACCTATCTTCTTCTTCTTCTTCTTCTTCTTCTTCTTCTTCTTTTTCTTCTTCTTCTTCTTCTTCTTCTTCTTCTTCTTTTTCTTCTTTTTCTTTTTCTTTTTCTTTATTATTATTATTATTATTATCATTATTATTATTATTATTATTATTATTATTATTATTATTATTATTATTATTATTATTATTATTATTATTATTATTATTATTATTATTATTATTATTATTATTATTATTATTATTATTATTATTATTATGGACCTATATCTCTTCTTACATAAAGTCACCTCAATGTTACTGTCTTATAGGGACTCTGTTTGGTGACATAGTTTACCATTAAGAGTTGTTGTTGTTGAAGTTCCTCAAGCTGTCTGGCCGAGCAGCCCCGACCATTAAGAGTTTCTCCCCTTAATAATTGAAGAAGTATAAGACACTCTGCCATTCCTCCAAACTTTACGAGGAAACAAAACACCAACTTGCAAACTAGGTGGCATAACTGTCATTTGTTTCGACATAGTTTGAAGGAATCAGTATTAAAAAAAAAAAAAAAAAAAAAAAGATTAGGCTATACCAATAATAATAAAAAAAATATTAGACTTTAATAATAATAATAATAATAATAATAATAATAATAATAATAATAATAATAATAATAATAATAATAATAATAATAATAATAATAATAATCATAATAAAAATAATAATAACTGCATCATCCACAACAGCAGAAGCAGGAAGAATGTAGTAACGAACCCACAAATGACAACAACAACAACAACAAGAAACAAGGATGCAACAAGAACAACAACAACAGAAACACGAAGAACAACAAGGAAGGAGGAGAAGGAGGAAGAGGAGGGGTAGGTGGAGGAGTACAACATCAACACACACGTCAACACCAGGACACCGTTCAATGTTACGACCCACCTGTTCGAACCCTGACTTCCAAGTCCACACTCACCCAGGCCTTCCTCGATGCTGGCAAGGAACTGGGTAAGTAGAGAGAGAGAGAGAGAGAGAGAGAGAGAGAGAGAGAGAGAGAGAGAGATGGAGGGAGGGGTAGGTGAGGCAGTGGCCGCAGTGTTTATAATTCTGTAAATAATTCTGGTTAAAATGCCTTTTAATCATAATTATTGCATTTCAATTTCTGGCCTTGTATATTCTTAGATTGATAATTCTGGTCATTTGTAAAAGATCTTTCTGTATGGGTCGCGATAATGATGTCATATAAAAACTGGGTCACGACTGAAAAAGTTGAAAGAACCTTGCTTTAAACTATTGGTGATTCGATACCTTTCACAGTTTATGCTTCATTCCTTCCTCCTGACACACCATCTTCTCAACCTGATCATTCGTTACCCTCCTATAGCCCCGCCCACATTTCTCTCCTTCTCTCCAACTAACATCCCCCCTCCCTCCACCTGCAACTGTTACCAGATCCGACGAGGCACAAACCAAGTCAGTCATGGATGGACTATGGTTCATTGATCTGTCCGGAGCTGTACAGTCGGCGGCAGAAGTCCTGTCGCCTCACCTGCTTCCCTGAGACATGTAGGCCCCCCCTAGTGTTCATAGACTCGAGAAATACGAACGTTTTCTACATCTAATAATCTCGAGTCTATGAACATCGCGTGCCTCGGTGAAGCAAGTAAGGCGACAGGACTTTTGCCGCCGACTGTACACTCGCCAACACTGCCCCGTGTTACAGGAGCTCGCACGTTTTAGGAGATGTGGCACCACTGTGATGATTTGCCGCGAAAAATGCCCACATGTGGGATGGAGTAACCTCGATACAGTGGTGCATGAAGTGAACTTTGTTGTTTAAAACTTCGAACCACAATGTATCATTTCAGCCCGAATTTGTTTAACCTTAATGTTCTACATTAGAAAGTATTCAGTACTCGTCATTATGTAATGCATTTTAGCTGTCTACATTTTTGTGATTACGTTCTGTTTCTATCTTATCACCTAATACATGTATGGATCCCCAAATTTGTTGTCAGAAAAAGGGAGGAGCCATAAGCCTCGCACATGGCATGCTGTGATAAGACCACATTTGCTTCAATATTCATAGAACGAATCATAGCTCGGCAGGATAGTGAAAATATCTTTCAGTTAATGATGCAAGCATGAAACTTTGCATAGTTGAAGTTCAACCACTCCTTTTATGAAAAATCACATTAGCCACATGAAATCTTCATTAGGGCGGCCATTTTCCAAGATGGCCGCCAAACCTTTGATTTTCACTGTATACACCTATGGTACGTTTCGGTTTGAGTTACTGTGGGGTTAGTGGTGATTCTACAGGAATCTAAATTGTATCAATGGACAGCTAGAGGTATTAGCTTTCTAAATATATAAGTAAGTCTTTAATTAATAAGAAACTATATAAAATTTGACGTATTTAAAAAATAAAATTGATTGGCAGCATTAAAAAAATAATACATATTTGTATATTATGCGCAATAATTGTCAATATTTCTACGGCTAGATGTAGGACTTTTAATGATTATGGTTCGAATCTAGTTGTATCCCATACACCAATGTGCTTGTGAAATTCCAAGGTGGTAAAAGGATAACCCCTCGACCTCGGATTATCAGTTATACTATTTGACAGGCATATTTCTATATTACCTACATGATGACAGATTCAACAGTATTATCGGTATCTAAAGTAACTGATTGGCAGAAATGTTGTCTGTGTCAGACCATCAAAGGAGAGGAGCTAAAATCACCCCCTTCTAGATATAAAGTGACAGAAGATAGAGATGGCTATGCCATGATAGCAAGGAATGTCCCTTTATTTAAAGAAATTAATAAGTCACCGATTATACTGGACCCAAAACGGTTAGACGATGGGGATGGAATAACAGAGACCCTAAGGAAGAACAAGGCTGTATACCATCAAAGCTGTAGACTCTTGTTCAGCAACAGCAAACTTGAGAGAGCAAATAAAAGGTCAGCTGGTTCCAGCAAGAACGTGGAAATTCCTGAGAAATGTAGGCGATCGAGTTTGGAAAGTGAAGTATGTTTTCTGTGTGAGAAGAAAGCTCCATCCCATGATCTCCGGCATGCCATGACACTGGAGTTAGACAAGAGATTGAATGAATGTGCTAGGACTCTAAATGATGGTAGACTGCTGGCAATTTTAAGTGTAGGAGATGCTGTCGCCCAAGAACTACAATACCACCGGGCCTGTTTAACAAAACTTTATAACAGGGAGAGGTCTATGATGAGAAAGGAAAACATGGAAAGCCTACCAAATAAGGACAAAGACAAATACCTTCAAGTTTTCTCTGAACTTCTTCTCTACATTACAGAAACTAACTCAAGCACCAACGATCCAGTAGTGTTTCGATTAGCAGATTTGGTCAGTCTTTATCAACAACGATTGAAACAGCTTGGCATTCACAACCCTAATGTTAATTCAACAAGACTGAAAGACCAACTATTATCTGAAATACCTGAATTAGAAGCACATAAGAAGGGGAGAGATGTTCTTTTAGCTTACACTGAAGATGTTGGTTCAGTTTTATCAACGGCTGTGGACTATACAGAAGCCATCATTATCACCAAAGCAGCAAAAATCCTACGTCAACGCATGATTGATCATAAATCAGTATTTGCTGGAACTTTTGATGATAATTGTGTAGAAGATTCAGTACCACAAGTACTTCTTCAATTTGTTTCCATGATCGAGCATGGCGCTGACATAAAATCTCAGTTACGATTCGGAGCGTCTAAAACAGATTTTGCCTTGTCTCAATTGCTTCAATATAACTGCTACTCAAAATATCAAGATGGAGGAAAACTGTTACGACATTCTAAAGATCATGAAACTCCATTTCCGATATTTCTTGGACTGTCAGTATACTCGAAGACCAGGAAGAAACACCTTGTCGAATTGCTACATGAACACGGCCTTAGCATTTCTTATGACAGAGTTCTAGAAGTTTCTGCTCAGTTAGGTGATGCTGCAGTTGGAAAATACAAGGTAGAAGGTGTTGTATGTCCTAAAATTTTAAGAAAGTCTTTATTTACGACATCAGCAATGGATAATATAGACCACAATCCAACAGCCACAACAGCCACATCTTCATTCCATGGAACGAGCATATCAATATTCCAACATCCCTCGACAGATCATGAAGGAACTCTGCAAGAACGATGCCAGATTGATACTAAAGTGAAGACAATCTCCAAGCTTCCTGAATCGTACACAAATGTTCCACCAGCATTCTTCGGAAAAAAAAATCCGAAACCTCCACATGTCAAAAGTCCACCCCTTCTTCCGTCTCTTGATCTTGAACCAGAGTTCGAATGGTTGCAAAAGGTGCATCTTTCTGACATGGTTAGTACAGAGAGAGTTGATATATCATGGGCTGCCCATCACGCCTCAATGAAGAGAAGTCCTTCATTTGAGGTTACCATTACATCATTATTGCCACTTCTGAGGGAACAAGCTCATTCTGTTGCAACCATTTGTCATTGCTTGGACAAAATCAAAGAAGTTGTATCTCACCTGAATCCAGGCCAAGTCCCTGTGGTAGCTGCTGACCAACCAATATTTGCCACAGCAAAACAAGTTCAGTGGCACTGGCCAGACAAGTATGGTGAAGACAAATTTGTGATCATGTTTGGGGGACTTCACATTGAAATGGCTGCTCTGAAATCTTTAGGTACTCTGTTGCAAGATAGTGGCTGGACAACTGCTCTTACAGAATCTGGAATAGCCACCACCGGTACTGCTGATTCATTCCTTTCAGCATCAAGTGTGACAAGGACCCGCCAAATGCATCAAGTGACGGCCAGTAGTCTGTATAAGCTTTTAACGGAGTCTTATGAAGCTTATGTCATTGATGTACGGACTGATGATAAACAGGAACACAGTTTTGAAGATTGGTGTAACATGCGTAAGACCCAGAGCCCACAATTCCAGTACTGGTATATGATTTTTGAAATGGAACTTGCCATATTAGCCCTGATAAGATCTTTCAGAGAGGCCAATTTCGATCTGTACTGTCAAGCTTTGCAAAAACTGATACCATTCTTCTTTGCAAACAACAATACCAATTACGCTCGCTGGTTGCCAATTCACCTCAGAGATATGCTACATCTTGGTGGCACTCATCCTCAAATAAAGAGTGAATTTAGCAAGGGCAATTTCGTAGTTCATAAATCCAAACGTAGATTTTCTGCTTTGGCAATAGATCAAGCCCATGAGCATGCTAATGCTGTCATTAAGGGTGAGGGTGGGGCGATTGGTATCACAGAAGATCCCTCAGCGCTAAGAAGATGGATGGTTGCTGGTCCAGAAATAAGTCATCTTGTCAATATGTATGAGAAGATTTCTGAAAAGAAAGAAGCAAATGAAGAAGAAAAGCATCTTGAACAGAATGCTCATGCACAGAAAACATTTTTGGACCGTGTGTCAAAGTTGTACACCACTATCAAAGAAATGGATAATCCCTTCATGGAAGAATCTAAAGATCTGTTGACTATTGATACAAAGCAAGTTGCACATTCAAGTGTAGCTGAGAGACTTGCCACTCATTATGATAAAGGCAAAGAGCGATTTGATGACTTCATAGACAGCCTCTCTCCTGGATCAGAGAGCAAGTTTTATGACCCGATAAAGAAACAGAAGTTAGGATTTTTTTCTCAGAAGCCAGATGAAACATCAACAGACATGAAGCAGAAAATAATGAAAGACGATTGTGCACTCTTCTCAAAGTTGTTCATATCTTGCCAAGCCAGAGAATGCGATTTGAATGACTTTTTCAAACATGAGAATCAGCCTTTCCCTGCTGCACTGAGTGATGGTGGTAGACTTCATGCATGTCAGAAAGCCCAGCTTGCAAATATTCTTGAGGACACAGCAACACATTCTGAGAAATGTCCTGAAGTTGAAGCTTTTTGTATTGATGGTTCAGCATTGGTCAATGCGACAACACCTAGAATTTCCAAGACATTTGATGAATATGCCGAACTTGAGGTCCTTCCTAAAATCCAGTCATATAGCTCCAAGTATGCAAGAACTGACATTGTTTTTGACGTTTATAAACCGCTAAGTCTCAAAGCAGAATCAAGATCGAAAAGAGGCTGTGGGACACGTCAAAGAGTAACAGGAAGAGGAAAAGTTCCCAAAAATTGGCAAAGTTTTATGAGGGATAGTTCAAATAAGACCGAGCTCTTTGAATTCCTAGCAGATAAGATTGTTGAAAACTGCACAGATAACATTGTTTATGTTACTCGAGGAAAGAATGTAGTTTGTAATCAAATGGTCAATTTAGGTTATTTGTCCCCTTGCAATCATGAGGAGGCCGATACAAGGATTTTTGTACATGTCAAACACAGTACTGAAGAGGGAAAGAAGCACGTTTTGATCAAGGCAAACGACACAGATATTTTTGTTATTGCTGTGAATGTTTTCTCCAATCTCAAAGAACTAGGCTTACAAGAACTTTGGATAGAGTTTGGTCAGGGTAAAAATGTGAGATGGATTCCTGTTCATGATGTTAGTAGCAGCATCACACAGGAAAAGTCTGAGGGGATTTTATTTTTCCATGCTTTTTCTGGCTGTGATAACGTATCAAGCTTTAAAGGCAAAGGCAAGAAGTCTTTATGGCAAACTTGGGATGTGTGTCCAGATGTATCTCAAGTCTTCAAGAAGTTAAGCAAATATCCCCCAGTAGTAGATGAAATGGATATTCAGATCATTGAGATGTACGTAGTTTCCCTATATGATAGATCTAGTACTGTGACAAGCGTCAATAATGCAAGATTTGACATGTTTGCTCGGAAACAGCGTTCTTTTGATGCTATCCCACCTACCAGATCAGCATTAGTTGAACATATAAGAAGGGCATCTTATCAGGCAGGTTGCATTTGGGCCCAGTCACTGGCATGCACAATGGAAGAAACAAATCCCAGTGACTGGGGTTGGAAGCTAACAAACAACGTATGGAGTGTTGTGTGGTCTACACGTCCTCAAATCGCCGATTCCTGTAAAGAACTAACCAAATGCGGTTGTAGGCAGGAATGTCGAGGCCGATGCAAATGCTACAAATTGAGCTTACCGTGCACTGCTCTTTGTAGTTGTATATGTCATAGTTAATTTGGTTTGGTGTCAGGGGCAGAAAATGGGAGGGCTCTGGCTTCCATGCAATATTGTATTTATGCTTTTGTATATATGTGTTTTTTAATTTATTTCTGGTTGTTCTAGAGAGGCAGTTCACCTCTTACAGCGCTTATGAGTTTCAATGCATTCGTTCCTGCACATTTTTGTCCTATGTTGAAAAAATTGTATTGTTTTTTGTCGGATAATTAAGATTTTCTTTCCGCCATTTTGAATTCAAATGGCCGCCAATTGTAAGGTAATCATAGCCAATGTATATTTAAGTTGAAAGGTGTATATTGAAGTCAGATACTAAATTTTGTCACATTTTATGACTCGGATAGATTTTTAGGGACAACTTAGATTTATTCTCGTGAAAACCTGCAGTCATTGTCCGCCATCTTGAAAAATGGCCGTCATATTGAATTTTTTTGTTGGCTAATGTGCTTTTCTGTTAGAGGGAATACTGGGCTTGGTTCATGCCAAATTTGGTGCTTGCATCATTAAGTGAAAGATTCATCTGATATTTTGAGTTAAGCTGCCCAGCTATCACAAGAATAGTGAACATCCATGATATTGTCGAGAACTCATTGGAAGAAGCTTTAGTTTCCAGTCATAACTGAATAGACGAGTTTTCTTCACCTTGCTGGTGGGGCTAGCATATTCATTCTCACCATCATAACGTAATGAACATAAAACCAGGTAGTTATTGTAGCTGTAATATACACAATGTTAATAGTGCATTAATGAATATACCCCTGTATCCATAAAAAGTTCCACGTAGGGGGGTATTGCCTGTAGTAATGTGGGCAATACTTACAGAGTTTTGACGCCCCTTCGGCCACAGCCACTAGCTTTCAGTTCTTCAACTGTCCCTCTTTTCTTGTTATTTCCTTCCTTCTTGCTGTCACACCTCTCTATCACCTTTTTCTGGCGCTATAAGACCTCGATGTTGCTGCGCCTAATATACATTAATCAATCAATCCATAAAAAGTTCAGTTTTGTTAATTGTTGTTTGTTAAAAAAAATTGGAAAGATTAGTTTGTTATCCGTTTACAGGTTAAAATATAGCCTATTCCTATTAGAAGTGATGTTAATATTATTCACCCAAATAATTGTAATAAAGTCAGAATTACAAATGTGATCAGCATAGTTGTCATTCACACATCCAACTAATCAGTGTTTACTCGTTTATTCAGTTCATGTTATCACTTTTTGAGAATAACTTCTACAATTAGTGTAGTAGGATGGTAAGAAATAGGTAGATATATATAGATAGTTTCTTTTACCTTACAATAATTAAAAATACATTAAATGTAGCATAGGTTTCTTATTTCTAACTCCAATACATAATCGTGTTTCTTCACTGTTCCTGTGTTTCTTACTACGAATATTGAAGCAAATGTGGTCACATCTGAGCTTGTATGTGCCAGACTCACAGCTTCCCCTTTTCTCTGACCTCATATAAGGCACTGCAGACTAGATGATGAGATACGAACGACACGTCATCACAAAACTGTGGCTAATTATTATGCATTTTATAAATAACTACTTTGTGTAGTAACCAGCGTTGACCGGGTAAAAAATAAGATACCCAATATTTGGAGAACAAAAAGTATGCTGGATTAAGATTCATCATATTAATAAATTGCAAAAGCAATCACAAATTTTCCTCCTGAGGGGGTGGTCAAAATTTGTTCCCGGTGGGGATATATATCCCTATTTTTTCTGGTAAATCCCCACTCCTCAGTGAGGGGGCTGAGTTGAAGTCCTCACTGGCAAGCTCTCCAGCAGCTAGAAAGAGCAAATATATATATATATATATATATATATATATATATATATATATATATATATATATATATATATATATATATATATATATATATATATATATATATTTTTTTTTTTTTTTTTTTTTTTTTTTTTTTTTTCAAGGATCACCCTGATCAAGAAAATATATATAGGTTCGTGAGTCTTGTTCTGATGGTTAGGGCGTGATGAGGTAAGATTACATACTTCTCTCTTTTATATATAAAGGTGGTAGATATTAAACACTTATTGCATGGATCAGGTTAAACAAATTTCAGCCTGTTAGGATAGTTTGTGGTTCGAAAGATTCAACAACAAAGTTCACTTCATGCGCCACTGTATCGAGGTTACTTATATCACACACGTGGATTGTTTCGAGGCAAATCATCACAGTGGTGCCACATCTCCTAAAACATGCGAACCCCTGTACCACGGGGCAGTGCTGGCGAGTGTACATGGTTGTTTATTCCCAGGTGGGTTATGATGCTTACAGAGTCGTCGGCTCGGTGGCGACCTCAGTTTCTGTTGCTGTGGCGTAACAGTATACATGTTTTTAACTTTTTTTCATTTATATGATCATCTGGTGTCAATTTCTTATTTATCGTTACCCCTATATCTCTTTCTTTCTCAGCTTCATTTAATATTTTATTTCCAAGCTTGTAGGCTACTACATATACCTATTTGGTCTTCTCTCACACCTTCCAAACTGTGTGTGTGTGTGTGTGTGTGTGTGTTGATGATATCCATCCAATAATTCTCTTGCCCACATGCAGGTATACCAGTGGGTAACCTCAATGATGACATAGACCACGGTGTAATGGCTGCCTCCACCACCGTGTATAAGGGAACGCGATGGAGCAATGTGAGGGGTTACCTACGACCTGCCCTCACCAGACCAAACCTACACGTCCTGCTACACACACACGTCAACAAAGTGAGCAATAGATTTTTAGGCTATGAATGCAAGACATTTTTATGTTATGTGATGTGAGGAAGAGTTTTTTTATGCTATGTAAGCAAGAGATTTTTATGGTATGTTATGTGAGGAAGAGGTTTTTATGTTATGTGATGTGAGGAAGATTTTTATATTATGTAAAGAAGAGTTTTTTATATGTTATGTGATGTGAGGAAGAGTTTCTTTGTTTTCATTTTTTTTTTTTTTTTTTTTTGTGGGGTGGGGACGAGTTTGTGTTAGGGTTCGTGCTATGTGAGTTGGGTTTTAGGGTTTGTGTTATGATATGGGTTTTGGGGAGATTTGTGTTATGCTAGGAAAAGGTTATTGAGCTGTGTGTTTGTATAAGTTTTGTCTTGCTACACACACACACACACACACACACATACACACACACACACATATACACACATATACACACACACGTTGTTATGTAAGCCTAATATTTTTTTTTTTTTTTTTTTTTTTTTTTATTCTCTGTGAATATTATTTATCCCCCACAGGGCCTAGTAGAATAAAGGTTGTTGTATGAATCTGGTCACCTTCTAGTGCATTTGAGGACATTAAAAATCCATAGCTACACACACACACACATACACACACACACAGTTTACACACACACACACAGTTTATACACACACACACACACTGAGAAACAAACACACACACACACATAAGGTATTATTGTATGTGTAAGGGGGTTTAGGGGTGTGCGGGAGTAGGGGACAGGCTTGGGGTGGTTTTGGGGGGTGCGGGAATAGGGGACAGTCTTTCTTCCCACCCTTTGCCTGTCCCAATACTTCCGCACCCCCCACCCCAAGCCTGTCCCCTTATTCCCGCACCCCACCGAATCCCCCACTAAGCCTGTCCCGAACTACATTACTGGATCCCTAAAAGTATTTATTCTATTGGTGTATTTGTGTGTTTGTCTGTTTGTCTGTTTGTTTCTACCATCTTTCTATTATTATGTTTTAACTTTCTTCACGTCTCTTCCTTTTGTTTGTTTGTGTGTTTGTTTGTTTATTTGTTGTCCCACCTCCTTCTTTTTGTTTGATTTTGTGTTTGTCTGTTTGTGTGTTTGTTCCACCTTTCTATATATTAGTACCTTCATGTCCCTCATCAGTCTCTCTTCCTTCTCTCTTCCCTCCCTCAAATATCTCCCCCCTTCCATCCCCTTTCCCTCCCTCTGCCCTCTCTACCTCAAATCACTCCCTTCCTCTTTATTCACTCCCTTTCTCCTTCTTCCATCCTCAAATCACTCCCCTCTTCCCACCCTTCCTCAAATAACTCCCTTTCCCTATCCCCCCTCCCTCCCTCAATTGACTCCCTCAAATCACTCCCTCCTTCTTCCCTCTTTCAAATCACTCCCTTCCTCCATCCCCCCTCTTTCAAATATATAACTCCCTCCCTCAGTTCACTCCCTCAAATCACACCCTCCCTCTGTCTTCCCTCAAATCACTCCCTCTCCCCTCCCTCCCACACTTGACTCCCTTCCTCTGTCTTCCCTCCCTCTCTGAATTCACTCCCTCCTTCTTCCCTGCCTCAAATCTCTTCCCTCCCTTCCTATAATATTTGTAATTGTTTGTAAATAACCTAAATTGTGCTGTAACATCATGTATACCGTACCGTGACAGACGTTCACCGGGAAAATTTAAACCCAAGTGGTGGGATAACGAGATTCACACGAACCTATTAGCTAAAAAACGAGTCCATAATAAATTTAAAGAAACACAGGGCGAGTCAGATAAGCTGGAATTCGATAGACTTAGACGAATAATTAAAAAGCAAATCAAGCAAAGTAAGAAAAGGTTAGAGAGTCATATTGCAAAACTTAGTAAATCAAACACGAAGGAATTCTATAGTTACATAAGAAAAAAGAAAGTGCTAACATCAGTAATTGGTTCACTTACAAATACAAAATAATGACGACTATACCGATAATAAAGTAGAAATGGCAACCATACTAAATGATTATTTTGCATCAGTATTCAATGTAGAAAATACAGCAGAAGCAATACCAGTCCCGACCGTATAAGTAAATGACATAAGTATAGATAACTACGAACTTGAGGAAAGTAAAATTATAAGTGCTATAAATGCCATCAATGTAAATAAAACACCAGGACCAGATAAAATCTCCCCGAGAATCTTGAAGGAAGCGAAATTTGAGTTAGCCAAGCCACTTTCCGTCATATTTAAGAAATCATTAATAACTGGGAAAGTACCAAATGTATAGAAAACATCTAACATAGCACCTATATTTAAGAAAGGAAATAAGTCATCACCCGGTAATTATCGACCAATAAGCCTAACATCGGTAGTCTGTAAACTAATGGAAACCATTATCAGGGACAAAATTGTAAAATTCTTAGAAGAAAAGGAAATAATTAAAGACTCGCAACACGGTTTTCGAAATAGACCGTCCTGCCTCACAAACCTATTAGATGTTTTCTATGACGTTCATAACATGTATGACGAGTCGAGATCTGTGGACATAATATACCTAAATTTCCAGAAAGCTTTTGACAAGGTCCCCCACAAGCGATAAATAAGAAAACTCGGCGCACACGGTATTATGGGGAAAGTCCAGGCATGGCTCGAAGACTGGCTGTCAGAGCGTAAACAGAGAGTAGTAATTAATGGAATAGCATCTGACTGGCGTAATGTTCAAAGTGGAGTTCCACAGGGATCACAGTACTGGGCCCCATCCTTTTATTAATTTATATAAATGATATTGATAATGGGCTTACTTGTAAAACATCAAAATTTGCAGATGACACAAAACTAGCGAGTAAAGTAACCTCCAGAGAAGAGTGGCAAACCTTACAGCGCGATTTGGACACTTTGGTGAACTGGGAAAATGAATGGCAAATGTAGAGAGTACAGTGCAGGATAACTAAAATGATCCCTAGATTACGAAATAAACCATATGAAGAGCGACTAAAGGAATTAAATCTATATAGCCTCAGCAAACGGCGACTAAGAGGTGACCTTATAGAAGTCTTCAAAATATTCAAAGGTTTCAGTAATTTAAATCCCAGTAATTACTTCAACATCGATAATAGAAATATTACTAGGAATAATGGGCTTAAGTTAGTCGGGAAACGGTTTAACACGAATGAGGCTAAATTTTTCTTCTTTGATCGTATCATAAACATTTGGAACTAACTGCCCTCCAATGTTATAAACTGTTCAATAGTAGATTCGTTCAAACGTCACCTAGACAAGTATCTAGAAAATAACCCGAACCTATAACTATTCACACTCGAATAAGATTAGCAACATAACCGCAGCTCACTTATTATATATACTCTGACAAGAGTAGAACAGTCCCAGCATAGAGTGTAGGGCGTAATTAAGCCAGGCGGAGTATATAGTCCACTGGTAGGGTAAATTTATAACTAGCTAGTACCGTATTGCGAATAATTTTTCGTCATATATATATATATATATATATATATATATATATATATATATATATATATATATATATAAATGTACTGTATAGTTAGACATATTGTATGAACCTTCCTGCTGTCCTATATAAATTCCATGTTAGTTTTTCCATACTACATGGTATCTTTTCATTTCCTGCCAGTTTCGGCTGGAGGGAGTGGTGGGTGGGAAGGAGCCTTCTTCTTTGCTATACTTTCCCTCACTCTTGTAGGTTTGATAGAATAGCAAAATCAAACAGTTTCGAAAGCATAAGTAGGTCTGTTGCTGTTTGAGTGTCCTTTGTATTCCTTTGTATTTACTCCGTTCCTCTGGTGTCCTTCCCCAGGTGTTATTTGCTGGTGGTCGTGCTGTGGGTGTACAGTTTATACAATGGGACAACCCTGGCTACAACGGCACTGTGTACGCGAGGGGTGAAGTGGTGTTGTCAGCTGGCACTATACACACACCAGTCATACTCACACACTCAGGCATTGGTCCAGGCTCACTCCTTCACAAACTTAAGGTAAGGAAGAGCGATGATGATAATAATAATAATAATAATAATAATAATAATAATAATAATAATAAGTTAATGAACAGCAAACCTAAGATACTAAAATAAAACTACTCGTCAGATTCCGTTAGTGTCAGACGTGTTGGGTGTCGGTGCCAACTTACAAGACCATCTTAACCTGCCGGTCTATGTGTCCCTCACCAAACCCGTCTCACTCAACCCTGACAAGATGCGTTCCATCACCAACCTCTGGCAGTACTTTGTTAATGGTGGTAAAGGTATGTATGTGTATGTATGTACACTAGTGGTCAATAATAATCATCCATATAGGGGTAACTCACGTAAGAGTTAGACAGCTTCCCTCTGTTTCTTAGCTGAGAAACTTTACAATATATACGTTAATTAACATCTTTTAATTTACTACAAGCAGCTACTCACTACTTGAAATAATAAAACACACACACACACACACACACACACACACACACACATGTTAACTACCATCATTTTATTTAATACAAGCAGCTACACACTACTTAATAATAATAACATACACACACACAAACACACACACACACACACACACACACACACTAACAACCATCTTTTAATTTAATACAAGCAGCTACACACTACTTATAACAATAACATCATAATTATGTGAACGTGAAAACATTAGACAGTAAATTGTTTGAGATACCCATATGTGGATGATTATTATTGACCGCGACTATATGTATGTATGTATGTAAATGTATGTATATGGATGTATGAATAGTTGGACACATGAATGGAATGGGTGGTACAGCCCAAGTGAAAGATGATCCATTTCTCCCAATATCAAGTTCCATGGTGCCAAATAGGAGACATCAGGGGCAGAAGTCAGTATTGAGGATGGTGTGTGTGTGTGTGTTCCTTAGTGCCAAATAGGAGACATCAGGGGCAGAAGTCAGTATTGAGGATGGTGTGTGTGTGTGTGTTCCTTAGTGCCAAATAGGAGACATCAGGGGCAGAAGTCAGTATTGAGGATGGTAATAAAAAGAAAGTAATAAACACTGGTTACTCAAATGGGACAAATATCTTTCACCTGGGCTGTACAGTCGGCAGCAGAAGTTCGCTGCAAGCCGACCCTTGTGGAGAGAGTCAGTTGGTCTGGCAATACTGTATAAAAAATAGTTGCCACCAGTGCATTTAAATGCTGTTATTGGCGTGGTTTTATGATTATTATTTAAAGTCGAAGTGGCCTATGAAATATTATCCTCTGTTATTAATACCTATAGTATATGAAAATGTAAACTCATTCATGACAAAAGTTAAAAATGATATATGAGAATGATAATAGAATATTTTTTTAATTTCAATACCTGCAAACTCGTTCCACCTTCCTTCTCTCCCTCCCTGGAAGTATTCTTCACCCCCCTTTTCTCTCTCTTCTCCACCCCCTTTGTCTCTCTCCACCACCTCTCTCTCTCTCTTGCACTGGGAAAAGTCACAGCACTAAATTATATTTGCTCATTAATGTTTCAAATAACCACAGGTCATCAATGATTTTCTTTTATCAGTCCCTCATATCTCAGTCCCTGCTCTCCATCCCAAGTTTACATTGTAAGGTGTGCAACCATGTTATCACATGTTTTTGTAAACTATTTAAGTTTAAGTAAACTATTATATAATAATTGTGATTAATCAACAAAATAAAGTAGTAGGTCATATACAGGTTAATGAAGAGGTCATTAACAATGTGGATATATAACTTTAAACGAAAATATTAAACAGTATAATGAATTACTCTATTCAGGAAAAGCACCAGACCACAAGTAACTACCGAAATCATTCAGTACCCACTCCATCCACAGCCGTTTGCAATAACTTACTCAAGCCTGTCTGGCATAGAGGCAACTGTGTTGTAGATCACTTGTTGATTTTTTTCAGAATAGTTCCCATTATATATATATATATATCTTAAGTCTTCAACCCCCAACCCAAATCTTCAACCCCCAACCCAAACCTTCAACCCCCAACCCAAACCTTCAACCCCCAACCCATACCTTCAACCCACATCTCAAATCTTAAACCCCCAACCTCAACCCAAACCTACATACAACTCCCATCCGAAATCTTCAACCCCAAACCCCCAACCTCCAACCCACAACCCAACCTAACAACCCCAACTCGCGTCTCCTAGATTGGGGCGGGGGGGATTTTGTGGTTGTTTTGGCCCCCCATAGCTTCCTTCCTTGGCAGCCCTGAGGGGGGGAGGGGAGGGTCCCACGACGTAGACTCCTCCATTCCAGGACCTCCACCTATTGTGTTCATATGTCTGTGTGTTTAATTTACACCAGTGGAATTCACCCTATTGTGTTCATATGTGTGTGTGTTTCTCTGTACACGAGGTGACATGGGCCGGGCAGCCATAGAGGGAGTAGGTGCCATCAAGGGGTCGTCAGTTGGTGGTGGTGGTGGTAAGGAGGGACAGTCATCACCAGACCTTGGCATTATACTCTTCAACATGGCAGCCGTGGATAAACACATGTACTCAGCTGTGTCTAATATGAAGATGGAGGTAAGTCTGTATCTGTATCTGTGTGTGTGTGTGTGTGTGTGTGTCTCTAATATGAAGATGGAGGTAAGTCTGTCTGTCTCTGTGTGTGTGTGTGTCTGTATATCTGTCACTCTCTCTAATATGAAGATGGAGGTAAGTTCAAAGTTGGGATATCCGTGTGAACAACCCTCAGTGAGATACTCTACATGTGAGACTCCTCATCTAGATAGTAACTCGCAGTCAAGTAAGGGTGATGCGGGGTTCATACTCTCAACCCTGGGTGACCCATGAAACTCCAGACCGCAGCTGTACGTCCTCTGCTTATATACATTTCCAACTCAATAGTTGACAGAAATGTCTAGAGTAACTGTTGCCTTATTTCCAGTTTGAAAAGGGGAAGGTCTAGTTTTGGGCTCCACCCCCATTTCCTTCTCTTACCTTCTTACTCTCTTCTCCCTCTCACTTTCTCTCTCTCTTACTCTTATTTACTCTCTTTCCTACTCTCTTATGAAGGTGGAAGTATAAAAGGTTCACCTGGGTTTGGAGAACCGAACAACAGACTAAGGACAGTTTTAACCTTTGTGTTAATGGTCTAAGGGGGATGTATGTACAGTTGGCTCCACTCCCGCGTTTCTCCCCTCGCGTTGCCAATGTTGGGCCAGTCAGATTTTCGAATTCCGATCCACAAGTTAAAATATTCGAAACATTCATATCCTTAGAGTGAAAGATATGAATGTTTCTAATATTTAAACTTGTGAATCGGAATTCGAATTTCTGACTGGCTCAACATTAGCAACGCGAGGGGAGAAACACGAGAGTGGAACCAACTGTAGGTGTGTGTGTGTGTGTGTTCGACTAGCTGCTTCCTGCTATTACCTGCCCAGGTAGCCTGCTGTCCGATTGTAAACATATTAATGACTTAGGGACTGTACATTTGGTTTTCCTATTCTTTGGTTTTCCTCTTTTTTGTTTTTTCCTGCTTGCTGTCTCACCTCTCTTTTATATATGTTTTTGTAGTATTTCGAAGAGCAAATCCCTCACGTCTCTCTCTCTCTCTCTCTCTCTCTCTCTCTCTCTCTCTCTCTCTCTCTCTCTCTCTCTCTTTAGCTCCGGCCTCAGCCGAGAGCTCAAGGTCTTATCGTAATTATTGTTTTTGTTCTTGTTCTTGTTCTTCTTCTTGGGGCGACAACTTCTTAAAAGAGCTTCATCTCACTCACTCACTCACTCATTCTTCTTGGGGCGACCATTTCTTAAAAGGGGTTCAACTCACTCACTCACTCATTTCACTTGAATCATTAAGAGCCGGAGCTTTTGAAGGGTTTTCCTTCATGTTCTTGTTTTTTAAATGGTTTGCAGTATTTTGAAGAGCTATTTTATTTTTCTCTTTCTCTTTGATTTGCAGTACAGTATTTTGACAAGCTAATCCCTCACCTCTCTCTCTCTCTCTCTCTCTCTCTCTCTCTCTCTCTCTCTCTCTCTCTCTCTCTCTCTTTTGCAGTATTTTGATAAGATATTCCCTCACCTCTCTCTCTCTCTCTCTCTCTCTCTCTCTTTTGCAGTATTTTGAAGAGTTAATCCCTCACCTCTCTCTCTCTCTCTCTCTCTCTCTCTCTCTCTCTCTCTCTCTCTCTCTCTCTCTCTCTCTCTCTCTCTCTCTCTCTCTCTCTCTCTCTCTCTCTCTCTCTCTCTCTCTCTTCTGGTTTTCCGTATTTCGAAGAGCTAATCCCTCACCTCTCTCCCACTCTCTTTTTATTTTCAGTATTTTGATGAGTTATTCCCTGGGATGGACAACCAGAGTGCCGAGGGGTTCATATTCCTGGCCAGCTGCCTTCACCCCAAGAGCCGGGGTGACGTGGTGGTGGTGTCTCCTGATCCCAGATACGCCCCGGCCATCAACCCCAACTACCTAGCTCACCCCTACGACCGAACATGCATGAGGGATGGTAGGTTGACGGTTGTTATAGGTTGAGGGTTGGATGGATGGTTGAAGGTTGGATGGATGGTTGATAATAATAATAATAATAAAACTTTAAGGTACACACACACACACACGAGGAATGGTATAGGTTGAAAGATGGATGGTTGAGGGATGATAGGTTGAGGGATGGTAGGTTGAGGGATGGTAGGTTGAGGGATGATAGGTTGAGGGATGGTAGGTTGAGGGATGGTTGGTTGAGGGATGGTAGGTTGAGGGATGATAGGTTGAGGGATGATAGGTTGAGGGATGGTAGGTTGAGGGATGGTAGGTTGAGGGATGGTAGGTTGAGGGATGGTAGGTTGAGGGTTGGATGGTTGAGGGATGGTAGGTTAAGGGATGGTAGGTTAAGGGATGGTAGGTTGAGGGATGGTAGGTTAAGGGATGGTAGGTTGAGGGATGGTAGGTTGAGGGTTGGATGGTTGAGGGTTGGTAGGTTGAGGGATGGTAGGTTGAGGGATGGATGGTTGAGGGTTGGATGGTTGAGGGATGGTAGGTTGAGGGATGGTAGGTTGAGGGATGGAAGGTTGAGGGTTGGATGGTTGAGGGTTGGATGGTTGAGGGATGGTAGGTTGAGGGATGGAAGGTTTAGGGATGGTAGGTTAAGGGATGGTAGGTTGGATGGTTGAGGGATGGATGGTTGAGGGATGGTAGGTTGAGGGTTGGATGGTTGAGGGATGGTAGGTTGAGGGTTGGATGGTTGAGGGATGGTAGGTTAAGGGATGGTAGGTTAAGGGATGGTAGGTTGAGGGATGGTAGGTTAAGGGATGGTAGGTTGAGGGATGGAAGGTTGGATGGTTGAGGGATGGTAGGTTGAGGGATGGTAGGTTGAGGGATGGTAGGTTGAGGGATGGTAGGTTGGATGGTTGAGGGATGGTAGGTTGAGGGATGGAAGGTTGGATGGTTGAGGGATGGATGGTTGAGGGATGGTAGATTAAGGGATGGTAGGTTGAGGGATGGAAGGTTGAGGGATGGTAGGTTGAGGGATGGTAGGATTAGAGTTGGATGGATGGTTGATAATAATTATAATTTAAGGTACACACACACACACACACACACACACACACACAAACATACACACACAAAGTGGAATGAGTCCCAGGTCAGTGGAATTGTTGGATAATTTTCCCAGCCCCCTATGTCCCTGTTCACCCAGCAGTAATTAGGTACAGTTGGCTCCACTCCCGCGTTGCCAATGTCGGGCCAGTCAGAAATTCGAATCCCGATCCACAAGTTTAAAAATTCGAAACATTCATATACTTAGAGTGAAAGATATGAATGTTTCGAAACACTCATGATAAATAATTTCCAACCAGAGTATGAGGAGCAGAAAGCTTACACCCGTAGTTTTAAAACATTTGAGGGCTCTTACTGGAGATCTATGAACCCTCCAAATAATCCAGGCCACAAAACGCTTCAGTGTTTCGAATAGGGAATCTGTTGCCTGGAATAGTTTGGAGAATTCCTAGATCTCCAGTAAGGGCCCTCAAATGTTTTAAAACTACGGGTGTTAGAATCGCCTGGTATTGCTCATTTCCCCACCCAGTACACCTATAGAGGCTGAGTTCGAATGCAGGGTATGTGTGTGTGTGTATGTGTGTGTGTGTGTGCGTGTTGTTCTTCTCTGGTCAGAAATTACGTATCAAGACTGAGTGTACCCTGCTGTAAGAGTAAGTATAGTAACCTTGTAGGTTGGGGGAAGATATGTTGATGTAACAACACTGACTGCCTTAATGACCAACACCAGGAGTCCATTGGCATAAAGTCATAACTAATTATTCTTCTTTGTATTTTATCTGACAGCATTCAAGATGGCCGTCCGTTTAGCCCGAACCAAAGCGTTTCGGGACCTCGGAGCTTCAGTACACCTGCCTCGCTTCCCTGAGTGTGTTGGTGGTGTTGGTGAGGGTGGTGACGGTACAGTGGACGACACTAAAATACGGTACAGTGTCTTGGGTGTACGGTTGAACACATGAATGGGTGGTACAACCCAAGTGAAAGATGGTCCAATTCTCCCAATATCAAGCTCCTTACTGCCAAATAGGAGACATCAGGGGCAGAAGTCAATATTGAGGATGGTGTGTGTGTGTGTGTGTTCCTTAGTGCCAAATTGGAGACATCAGGGACAGAAGTCAGTATTGAGGATGGTAATAAAAAACAAGTACCTGATAATAGACACTGGTTACTCATATGGGACAAGTATCTTTCACCTGGGTTGGACCACACATTCATGTGTCCAACTGTACGATAATATCTTGTACACTCGCAATCCTAAATTTGTATCCAGGTCTTGTTGAAGTTTCGAATCATTTGACATACTAATGAACCAATTACAACGCTTATCCTGTTTTATATTTGCCTGAACTCGCTTAATTAATACTCGATCAGACTATTTGAAGCAAGCCTGGATACATATTTGGATTGCGAGTGTACAGCCACAATCAAATATCCACCGACACTTTCCTTCCATTGTAGTAAATAAATTATCTTGGTAATAAAAAAAAGAAAAGAAAAACACGTGTATGATGAATTTGCAGCACCTCATAATAATAATAATTGAGGGAGTTGAGTTGACGTAAGTTTGTATGATTATATTTTGATATGATACTGATTTATTTGCATGATGGAAGGAAGGTGGTGGTGGATATTTCATTGTGGCTGTACAGTAATGCCTTGTTTAGGTTTTGTGTTGATATGTGTGTGTATTGCACTGTTTGTAAAGGAATCTGTGAACAGTAAAAATAATAAATAAAACGAAAAAACTCATTATCTACTGCATGGAGATATGGGTGTGTAATGTAAGGTACAGTCTTCTCCACTCCCGCTTTCACCAGTTCAGCGTTGTCAACGTATACACCCGGCATCGTGTGAGCTACCAGTTCCGACTCTCGCATCCGAAACACCTGCCATCAACCCTTACTCTTACTGGCAGGTGTTTCGGATGTGAGAGTTCGAACTGGTAGCTCATACGATTCTGGGTGTATACGTTAGCAATGCTGAACTGGTGAAAGCGGGAGTGGAGGAGACTGTACACTCGTGATACATAATTTCTGAACAGAGTGTGAGTTGCAGAAAGCATCGAATCGCCTGGTATTGCTCATTTTCCCACCCAGTACACCTATAGAGGCGGTGTGTGTGGTGCCTGCCGTTCTTCTCTGGTCAGAAATTACGTATCACGAGTGTACTGAGAGAGAGATAGAGAGAGTTACATAGAAATACAGACCACAACAGACCTTACGGTTCACACGGGGTGATATGATTAGAAGGTTACTGGTAGAGAATATATTACACCCCAGTGATAGTCAAAGATAAGGATAGCAAAGTAGAAGGCTCTCTCCCCACCCTCCACTCCCTCCGGTATTAGCCATACAGAAGAAAAACTCCACAAGGAAATTTTATAGGAAAGGTAGAGAGTATGTGAAATTTGGCTAACTTGCCACCTGTAATGGGCAAAAATTATTCATTAGTAAACATCGTATGTTGGGGATTAGATGCAAGGTGTTTATCTAAGTGATGTTTGAAGCTATCTATGGTATTGCAGTCTATTCCGTTACGGGGAAGCCCATTCCATAAGTTGACAACTCGGTTAAAAAAGAAATTTTTGGATTCGTGCGAGTTAAAAGATTTACCTATGATTTTGCATCCATTACCTCTCATGTAGTTTGAATGGGCGATAGTGAAATATTTTCTGCAGTCCATATTATCTATGCCTTTGATTATTTTAAATACCTGGATTAAGTCGCCTCTCAATCTACGTTTTGCTAATGGGAATAGATTTAAATCACTTAGCCACTCCTGCTGACTGGGTTTTACATTATTTGATATTGTTACCCCTAAGTCTGTCTCTCGATCCACGCTTTTAAGTTGATTACCATTTAACTAGTAGTTTGCTGTTACGTTTCGATGTTCGATGTGGAGCACATTTATCTGCATTGAAGGACATTTGCCAAGTTTTCGCCTAATTTGACAATTTATCGAGATTATCTTGCATTTCTTTAGTTTGTGCGTTAGTAAGTACCGTATTTGCAATTTTAGTGTCATCGGCAAACTTCGATATTATGCATGAGAGGCCTTTGTCTATGTCGTTTATGTAAACTAAGAATAGGATTGGTTCTAAAACTGACCCTTGTGGCACTCCGCTAGTAACGCCAGTCCAGTTAGATGATTTCCCATTAATTACCACACATTGTTTTCGGTTTCTTAGCCAGTTGTCTATCCATCTTATGGTATCACCTTGGATTCTGTGTGATTTTAGTTTAGTTATCAAGCTTTTATGGGGAACTTTGTCAAAGGCCTTTTGGAAATCTAGATAAATTATGTCTACTGTTTTACTCTTGTCATATTTGTTGAAAATGTAATTTTAAAAGTCTAATAGGTTCGTTAGGCAAAAGCGTTAGGCAAGAGAGAGAGAGAGAGAGAGAGAGAGAGAGAGAGAGAGAGAGAGAGAGAGAGAGAGAGAGAGAGAGAGAGAGAGAGAGAGAGAGAGAGAGAGAGAGAGAGAGAGAGTAATTATACGAAAAAGATGCATATTTCTCCAGTGTTATATATAGGGAAGGTTCAGGATGACTTAGCTTGGTTTTTCAGACTTCCAGTAACTTTTCATCCAAAACTCATTAGAATCATTTTGAAAATAAAAAGATCGTATGATTACTTTTCAAATTAGCCTATAAGTCGAGCGGCAGGGAAGAGAGAGAGAGAGAAAGAGAGAGAGAGTTATACTACCACAACCACAACTACCACCACTATGACTACCACTACTACCACCACTACCATTAATACTACCACCACCACTATGACTACCAAAACTACCACCACTATCACAACTACCACTACCACCACCACTATCACAACTACCACTATCACTACCACTATTAATACTATATACCACCACTATCACTACCAACACCACCACCACCACCACTATTAATACAACCATCACTATCTCCACCACCATCACTACAACCACAACCACCATCACTACCACCACCACCACTATTAATACAACCATCACTATCACCACCACCATCACTACAACAACAACAACCACCATCACTACAACCACAACCACCATCACTACCACCACCACCACTATTAATATAACCATCACTATCACCACCACCATCACTACAACCACAACCACCATCACTACCACCACCACCACTATTAATACAACCATCACTATCACCACCACCATCACTACCACCACCACCACTATTAATACAACCATCATTATCACCACCACCATCACTACAACCACAACCACCACCACCATCACCACTACCATCACTACCACCACTTCCACTACTACCACCACCAGATACAAGGACTACGTGGACTGTGTGGTTCGTGTGGCTGGTATCACTGGCTACCATCCCATCGGCACAGCTCGCCTCGGTAACCCCAACACAGACCCATATGCTGTTGTTGACCCTACACTCAGGTCAGTCACTCACTCACACGAGCCTAAGGTATTATTATTATTATTGTTATTATTAGGTTAGTCACACGAGCCTAAACTTTTACTATTATCCATTTTTTTTATCTTCTTTTATTTTTAAAGTTTTGTTTCCATTTTTTATTTTATTTTTATTTTTAAAGTTTATTATTCTCTTTTATTTTACTTTTTATTTTTATTTTTATATTTTATTTTATTTTCAAAGTTTTTTTTCATATATCCATTTTTTTTTCAAGGTTTTTATTATCCATTTTTTATTTTTTTATTTACTGTTATTTTTTATAGTTTTTTTTATCCATTTTTTATTTCATTTTATATTTTTATTTTTATATTTAATTTTATTTTCAAAGTTTTATCCATTTTTTATTTTACCTTTTTATTTTTATTTTTATGTTTACTTTTATTTTCAAAGTTTTTATTATCCATTTTTTAATATATATATATATATATATATATATATATATATATATATATATATATATATATATATATATATATATATATATTTATATATATTTTAATACATTATTTACATATTCTCTCCACCTTTTACCATTTTGTTGACATATTCTCTCCACTTACTACTATTTTGTTTACAAATTCTCTCCACATGTTACCATTTTGTTTACATGTTCTCTCCACTTATTACCATATTATTGACATATTCTCTCCAGCTCTTGTTTCATTGTATTATCTCTCCACCTACTGCCATTATTTTTTCATCAATTTTCCCTCCACTTACAATACATTTCCTTACATCCATTTTCCCTCCATTGTATGCAAGAATCTGCCTGGTTGGTATAGATAATGGTGTGGTACAGTTGAACACATGAATGGGTGGTACAGCCAAAGTGAAAGATGGTCTATTTCTCCCAATATCAAGTTCCTTAGTGCCAAATAGGAGATATCAGGGGCAGAAGTCAGTATTGAGGATGGCAAGTACCTGATAATAGACACTGGTTAATCAAATGGGACAAGTATCTTTCACCTGGGCTGTACATCACCCATTCATTCATGCGTCCATCTGTACCAATACAATGGTTGTTGTGTTGTGTGTGTCTATGAAGACATCGTACCAGTACTAACACCATTGTCAACACTTTCCTTTCCTTCGTTGCAGTGTGGTTGGTGTAAAATGGTTCAGTCATTTTGCCTAAAGAATGTTTATATCTATTTTCTCTTTCTACCATTTGTACTCCATCTTCCTTTCTACTGCTGTTTGTTTACATCTATTTTCTCTTTTAAAACATGCCTCCCTCGTGCAGTCTTTCCTATACACAACTGGTCAACTCTGGACATTGCTCTTCTGAACTCTCTCAATGTTTGCTTCCTCCCCTCAGGACAACATGCAACACTCGTCAAGCCTCTCGTCCTCACCCCTTTTCTGTCCAACTCCCGAATGCAAGAGTTAACCGGTACTGTTAGTCTTTCATATACACAACTGGTCAACTCTGGAACACTCACTCTACCTTCGTCCATCTTGTGCTTCTTCAAATACAATGAGTCTAGACATCTCGAACGAAATCTTCCCTCCTACTACTGTCTACTTACTGCTATTCTGTTTACATCCGTCTCCATCATTCTTTTCTCTCACCACTGTATATAATATTTACAATTTTACACCCACACATCTCTCCCATTCCTTGCAGTGTGGTTGGTGTGAACCGTTTGAGAGTAGTGGATGCTTCAGTCATGCCAACGCTAACCTCTGGAACACCCAACTCCGTCATCACAGTCATTGCTGAGAAAGCCGCCCATATGATCAAGGTTAGGATGGGTTGGGAACTTGGGATATATATAGGTTAGGATTGGTCAGAGGTTAGGATAGGTTAAGTAAAGATAAGGATAGGTTAGGTTTGGTCAGGTTTGGTTAGGTTAAGTAAAGATAAGGACCCTGTGATCAAGGTTAGGATGGGTTGGGTTAGGTTAGGTTTCGTCAGGTGTGTGTGTGTGTGTGTGTGTGTGTGACAAAAATTCATGGGATAACTGTTATAGTAGTGTAGTATAGCGTGTATGTATGTACAGTCGTGGTCATATATAATCATCCATATAGGGGTAACTCACGTAAGAGTTTTACATCTTCCCTCTGTTCATTAGATGATAAACTTTCCAATAAATAGGTTAACTACCATCTTTTAATTTACTACAAGCAGCTACACACTACTTAAAACAATAGCATCATAATTATGTGAACGTGAAAACATTACACCGTAAATTGTTTGAGATACCCATATAATAATTGATTATTATTGACCACGACTGTATGTATATATGTATGTATGTATGTATGTGTGTGCTGTAATACAAACACTGGGCCAAACCATGCATGTATGTACTTTTCAGGAGAGGTGGGGTAATGGGTCGACTCTGGCTGATGAGAGGCTGTGTGACTCCTCCCCTGAGTGTGAAGAGGAACTACTGGCAGCTGTCAACACTGCCACTCCAACTGTTACACACCTCACTACCACTACCACTCTCATTCTTACTCTCACTCTTATTCATTTCAGAGCTTACTTAGTATTATAATAATGGTGTAGATAGATACTATAATTATGTGTGTGTGTGTGTGTGTGTGTGTGTGTGTGTGTGTCCACCAATATCAACACCAACACATCTCGCCAACACACACACACACACACACACACAATCTTGTCTACCATACCAGTGGCTGACTAAACAATTGGTATAGTTACTTATGTATGTATATATTTCGTCTCCAACACACAGTCACACACACACACACACACACACACACACACACACACACACACACTCTTGTCTACCTTACCATTGGCTGAGACACACACACACAATCTTGTCTATCATAACATAACATTGGCTGACTAAATAATTGCTGTTTTAATACTGGAATTTAAGGGGGTGCAGGAGTAGGGGACAGGCTTGGGGGTGGGGGGTGGGGGTTTGGGAGGTGCGGGAGTAGGGGACAGGCTTGGGGGTGGGGGTTTGGGAGGTGCGGGAATAGGGGACAGGCTTGGGGTAGGGGTTTGGGAGGTGCGGGAATAGGGGACAGGCTTGGTTTTTTTTTTTGGGGGGGGGAATAGGGGGATAGGCTTGGGGAGGATTAGGGAGGTGCGGGAGTAGGGGACAGGCTTAGGGGGGTGGGGGGTATATGGGTTGCGGGAATAGGGGGACAGGGTAGGGGTGGGTAGAAAGCCTGCTGCTGTCCCCTATTCCCGCACCTCCCTTTACCCCCACCCCCCCCACCCCCAAGTTTGTCCCCTACTCTCCAAGTCTGTCCCCTCATCCCGCACCCCCCTAACCTCACCCCAAGATCCGTAGTTTTAGAAAATTTGAGGGCCCTTACTGGAGCTCTATGAATTCTCCAAACTACTCCAGGCAACAGATTCCCTATTAGAAACACTGAAGCGTTCTGGATCATTTGGAGGGTTCATAGAGCTCCAGTAAGGGCCCTCAATTTTGTTAAAACTACGGGCCTAAGTCTGTCCCCCTATTCCCGCACCCCTTAACCAGGGTGTATTCTAATGTGCAGTTGTAAATTTAAAAATGTGCAGTTGTAAATTTAAAAATGTGCAGTTGTAAATTTAAAAATGTGCAGTTGTAAATTCAAAATGTGCAGTTGTAAATTCAAAATGTGCAGTTGTAAATTCAAAATGTGCAGTTATAAATTTAAAAATGTGCAGTTGCAAATTTAAAATGTGCAGTTGCAAATTCAAAATGTGCAGTTGTAAATTCAAAATGTGCAGTTGTAAATCCAGACATGTGCAGTTGTTAATTTGCACTTTGGTTTGAATTTGCATGGCTAGGCTAGTGTTTCATTAACTCGGAGGGAACCATAATAGAAGTCACTGATAGCTGACCAGAACATATTTTTATTTTATACGTATCACGTGACGATATGATTCATGCAAAGAGTTACCGTAGTCCACTTATATTTAAATGTGGGTGTAATTATATTTATTTATATATATCTATATCTTCCAAAATAGCCATATATGGGAGATGAAGTCACATTAGCCCCACGTACAGTTGCCAAAAAAGGTATTGAAAAGATATTGTGATAAATCTTGATGGAACTTTAACCCTAGTAATATCCACAACTATTTGTAGGGACTATAAACATGTATAACAGAAGGAAATATACATATCCTTCTGTAATACATACTTATAATCCCTACAAACAACTATGGACATTAATATATTTAATGTTGTATCAATAGTTGTCGCAATACCTTTTTCGGCAACTGTACATGCCTCACCTTCCCTGTTGGTCTGAAGTTGTAAATCATACGAAAGAAAGTATTTACAGTTCGTGTTTGTTTTTCATCTCCTGTGATGGATTTACACACTTAGTAACACACACAACTTGAGGCACCATAATGTAGCCAATAGTGGTGCCTTATTCTTAATACCTCTGTACCAGTCCTGTTAGGCTTTAACTCGTTCAAGCTCTGGTAACTTATTTGTATTTGCTTCTTGAGACTTGTAGTATTGTTATTATTATTAGTTAGGTAGTGTAGACGTGGGTGTTTTCTAAGGTAATTGACTTCACAGTTGTAACATGGAAAGTTCATTTATTTACACTTATATCTCTATACACACACAGACAGGGAATGATATTGATGTGCTTCTTTTCTGATAGAGTAGTGTGTCTCTCTTGGCGAGACAATTATGTAATAGCCCTAAGGGAGCAAGTTTAAGAATCCTACCTATTAGGTAAGTGTCACTGTTTATATACAATTTCACTTGAGTTGTCAGTTGTCTTTGGATACAATTATTACTGTGTGTTGTCATGCTTACGTGGCCAGATGGGTAATGTGGTAGGAAGCCACGTGTCTGGTTGTCATGTGGTCATGAGGTATAGTCCTCGTGGTCTTAGTCCTACCCCCTCCTGCTACACTAATCAGTTTATATTATCTGTGTATTTGGGCATATCTCCTTGTGACCATTCCTTGATTATTTGACTCTCTCTATTCTCCTTTCTACTCTCTTTCTCTACTCTCTCCCTACTCTCTCTCGTAGGTAGAGAACAACAATGATAAGAACAACCCCTGTGTATTCAGATGTTAGCCAATATTAATAATGTTGGTGTTATCTAGTTATTTGCTATACACCGGCTTCTATATCACCTGGGTACCACTGTGACTCATACTGTTTATTACTAATATCTGCCCTCTGCTTATCTTGTGTACAGGGTCTTAGGCAGGCAGTCTGTTTACCTGTGTATTATCTTATGATTGTGGCATACAGCACTTGCCTTATTGTGTACAAATGCTCGGCCGCTACCGTAATCTATCTGTCCTCAGATAACCTTGATTGTGAAAACAAACCTACAATGTAGGTAGGGTACACAATAACTAAGATATTATCAGTGAATACCTCAATAATAATATAAAATTGACATCAAAGACATAGGCACATCATATACTTAAAATGAACATCAATACATGAATAAAATACACTGGTACATACATAAAGAAATAATCTTAAAATTAATGTGTTGAGCTGGGTGCTTGTAGTTATGTGTATAAGCTAACCTATGCTAAAAATTCACACATTAATGAAGAGGCCTTGTTGATATGTTGTGGCTGTGCAATAACAGCTAAATGTTAATTTTCCATAACAAGATAATTCAGTCTACATTGATAGAGTTCTCTTATACAATGCAAAATATGACAGTAGACTTTTTCTATATAAAAATGTTATAGTACCTGCCAGAAAGATAAGACATGGGATAATAAATATTTGTACCAAGTTTTATTTTCATCAATATATGGAGTATCCAACTGATATTAGAAGGATGTTTGATTCCCAGTTTCCTTGAATAACTTCCCAGCTTCATTTTTTCTGAAACAACTGATAATAGGGAGATATTAAACAAGTCGATATTAAATGAAATATATTGAAAGGTGGAAGAGAGTGGGATTTGTCTAGTAATTATATATATATATATATATATATTTTTTTTTTCTTTCAATGTAACGATTCCCTTGAATTGTATTTATCTGAGTCTGCCTCTCTACAGTAGCCTTAATCCATGCCATGTGTAGGGTGAGTAGGGTAATATATTGTTAATAGTCTATCAGCAGGTAAGTATAGATAGTAGGAATAGAATTTTGATGATATAAGAGAGGTTTGATTAGTAATAGATATGAATTACATGCATATAGTGCCTGAATTGCTTTAAAGCAAGTGGAGATTTCGCATCCTTTGGAGGAATACTTGCCAATATTTATGCAGGACCAACATATAAATAAGGACATGCAACATGGTACTTGAGGAGTGTGTGTCATTGATGACATCATCACTAAGTATAATACTTCTTGGAGGAATTTTTGAACATTAAAAGATTATTTCTATTTTCATTGGGAATTCTTGAAGTGCGTAGCTTGTGAATATTACTTTACCTTCTATGGGAATAATAATGAGTATATACTCTTGTATTAAAATACTACGCACGATTGTATAATAATATTTAAAATAGGTGGAAGAAAGATATTTTGGTAAGATAGTATTTCACACTGATATTTCCTTTGCATATTATAGTTATTAAGTATGAGTTGATCTTATCTTACCCGCAGTAAATACTCTCCTAATAAATGGTTGTACTTTCTTTCAAAGTTCCTGTACTCGTAATACAGCTTCCTGCTTCCCGCAGAAATAAATAGAAGCTTACTAAGTATATGTGAATATTTTCTTTTATTGGTAAAGTAAAGCTCTATAATTCGTTTTTAATATCTGTGCAATGCTTTTTACCTGTTACACTTACCACGATATGCAACAGTTTGTCTCATAATCCTTTATTTTATAGGATATATGTGTATACCACTATGTAAGCAGTACCAAATAATGTTCACGCAAATACACGTAAACATTTTCCCAACCACGCTCTGGGCTGTGGTGATGGCTCAAGCCATTATTTTTTTTTGTATAATAAGCGAACAATATTACCTTAGTCGCTGGATTCCATTTGTGTGATACCTGTCAAATAAACTAGTGTATCAGTAAATACTTGTAGCTGTAGCCACTGCTCACTGGGATAAAATCTGTAAAGAGTAAGAAATAGTGATTATATCATTCGTCACCATTATTTTATTTATTTTTCTTTTCTTTTCCTCTGCTTGTTAATAAAATTGTATACGAGAGCTCTCGGATTGAAGACGTCATCTGTACTGCGTTGTGTTCCTCGTCTGAGCCTGGAGCTGTTGAGAGTTGAGACATAAAAATTATTATCCATATAGGTTGATTTGGGCCACATCTGTAAAAAGAATTATTATTATATTTCATAGAAAACCGATCGGATTTATGTTTGTAATTGATTATTTTATTATATAGTATATAGTATATAGTAGGGATAAATTTACTAAGAAGAGGAAATTGTTATGTTTCAGTGATATGGATTGGTTTTATTTTGGATGGTTTTGCGCGCTTTACCAATCTCTTTATCCTGTTTACATATACAATATCATCCGCCTGGTAAAAATATTCTTTATTATAAGTTTATTACCTACTAAAGATATGACTGTGTGAAGTTTTTAAACTTCGATCGGGTACCCGTATTATTTTATGTATCACCTGGAGTGAACATTTGAATTATTTGCTTTATTAGACCGGCGATTACGCATTTTATTCCTGCAAGCCAGTAAATTGCTTGTGTAGGCGATTACGCATTTTGTTCCTGCAAGCCCGTAAATTGCTTGTATAGGCGATTACGCATTTTGTTCCTGCAAGCCCGTAAATTGCTTGTGTAGATTTCTTGTATAGGCGATTACGCATTTTGTTCCTGCAAGCCCGTAAATTGCTTGTGTAGGCGATTACGCATTATTTCCTTGCAAGCCCGTAAATTGCTTGTGTAGGCGATTACGCATTTTTTTTCTTGCAAGCCCGTAAATTGCTTGTGTAGGCGATTACGCATTTTTTCCTTGCAAGCCCGTAAATTGCTTGTGTAGGCGATTACGCATTTTTTTCTTGCAAGCCCGTAAATTGCTTGTGTAGGCGATTACGCATTTTTTTCCTTGCAAGCCCGTAAATTGCTTGTACATCATGATGAAATTGTTGAACTGCAACTCACTGTTGTTCAGCAAAGTTGTCCTTGTTGTAGCCTGGCTTCTGTGTGGCAATTGTTATCTCATATAATTATATGAAAGACGTTTCTTGTACGCCATATAGTATTTCCTGAGGAGTTTTTTCCTTTTATTTCAACGTTTTGTAGTATTCATAGACTGTCATTTATTTTTTTTGATGCAGTCTTTCCATGTGGAGGGATTTCCATTGTTTCTGTGCCACCAAGTACTTGTTGTATTTTACGGTTTTGCCGTATTGTTACCCATTAGCTGCTGGGAGATATGGGGAGATATGGTTATACAAACGTTTGCTTCAAATTAGTAGAAATTAGATATCTTTATAATATTGGGACATGTATATAGGCATAAAATAATTTGGGATTAGATATATGTGCACGTATTATTTGCGGTTTTTATCATATAGTGGTGCCGCCAATAAATATTTAGAAAAATGGTTAACCATAGGTAATAATTTATTTATGCCCTGATTTGTAATTGGTAAGGAAAGTAGAATTATTCCTATTATGTCTCCTGATTCGTCCAGGATTATATTCCTGTCATGGAGCATTGCATGTTTCGCACTGAGCGATATACTGTATATGTTTTTTTTTTCATCTGCCCATAGTTTATGTTAATAGTATATTATATGGAGATTGTTTTAATATTCTCTCCCAGGATGTCCTGTTGCATTTTGATAAAAGGGTAATTAACACTGAGGGAAGTATTATTTAATGTATCACTTTCATTGGTTTATAAGTCACTTTTAGTAAGTTTTTTTTTTTTTTGTAAAAATCTTATCATAAAGGGAAAGTTATTTAAGTGACTGTAATTCTCGTCCATTAGTTTCATCCTCAGAGTTAAATAATGTCTTAGTATATTTTAGCATAGGAATTGCTAATGTTTATGCATGTTTACCACGTCCATGAGTGACTTCGGAAGTAAATGACAAGATGACTGTTTAAGGGATTTGTTATTTTATCTATAATCATCCTGGAAGGTAGTTAATAACAATATGTGAGATAAATTCCTTAATGGTTCGATAATATTTGGCTAATTTTCCCGCTAAGGTTTGAGATTATAGTAAGCCAAGAATATATTAGTGATTCACGAGTATTTGTAAAGGATAGCCTAATACGATTTTCTAAAAGTACGAATTGCCCCTAACATTATTTGTTAATTGTTCCTGGTCTGTTACAGAGTAACGAGTTTGCTGTGCATTAAATATTCTTTATGCATAAGTACATACCTGACATAGAACTTAGCTATATCTTACCTAAGTACAGTGCCTAAGTCTACTGAAGAAGCATCTGTACACGTGATATTATTATTATTAAGGTAATGAATAGGATGGAAATGCATGAATTGGAGCTGACATTAATTAACCTTTATTAACTTTTCTGACTTCCATACACATCTGTCACTCTCCTGAGGAGATTATTTAGTGCGTTTGTTAAATGGGAAAAATGTCTTTATAATGATTCTCTATAAAATTATACGAACATAAACTCGAGTAATTTTACGTTAGTTGACTGTCATTGTTCGTATTTTATGCTTGTGTATGGAGCCCAGTGGCGGTTAATGTATAACCTATAATTATAATATCCTGGTAATATAATGAAACATATATATTTAAAGTTTGAGGCCTACCTCATGCAATGTCTATTTAACCTTCCTTATTGTTAAATACTGTGATTGTACCTTATTAGAAAAATAATCAAATTGTCTAGCTAAGCGATGACTACGTTATTAATAACACTAACACGAAAATTTAGCATATGCTTAAATGTTGATTGAGCATTACGTAACCCAAATGGTCTACGAATGTATTCATAATAACCATGGGACGTATTAAATGTATTATTATATAATGCTACTTGCCAGTGTCCACTGACCAATTTTAATAGGTTTTGTTTGAGCAATGTTAGCGAAAACATCCTTAAAGGAGGGAGGGGATATTTATATTTATTTGTAGCATTATATCTCTGTAAGAAGTACTGGCTTAAATTCACCATCATTTTTGAAACCAAAAACATTTGACTGTTAAAAGGGGGAGTTAAAATCTTAATAATACTTTCATCCAACATTTCATTTATCATTTATAATTTTCTGTCTAGTATAAGGTATGGTCGCCTATATGCTTATTTATCAATAGGTTATTCCTAAAAATGTTACCAGGTAGGGCAATCGCATTTTGATATGTGGCTAGTATATTAATAAAATTATCACGATAAATTAGAAAATATCGTCTCCTGACCAAATTTCTAAGTTTCTCCCTTATGTGATTATCCTTTAACTCTTCGGTTAAAATTGATATAATATTTCTTGTGGTATTTAGTCTAACTTCCATCTTGTACCGATCATATAAATATGTCCTTTTCTTTACCTGATTATTGGTAGATGATTTCTTAAAGATATAGATAGTAGCAATATTATTATCATTTACATTAGTGAAAGTAGATACATTCCCAGGTTATTTTCCCAGACTCTACTAAGGATAGAACACTATTATGTGGTTGTAACATGAGATGGAAGCTTTACCTTCAATTTATGGACGAAATTTAGTGGTAATATTTTATTATCTGCAGTAGGCCTTTATGATAATGTAATAGTTCCCGTTTTGTTTTTTGTTTTGTTTTTCAATACATATATATGGACATATTTTGGCCTGGACAATCCTGTATTAAAATACATTAATACCTAAAATGTATTATTTTATGTTTAGTGCATATTATTATGTGTATTTGGTTAGTTTTTGTCTAACCGTACAGGAAGGGTTTAGTGTCCCTAATACCTGTTCATTTATTATTTGTCATATGTGACAATTTTATATCACCTGTTCAATCTTAGTTTATAAAACACGCTGGGGATCTAAGTTGCACAATTTGTTAAAGGAATTATCCGATAACAAGGAAACTGCTGTTCCTGTGTCTATCATTAATGAAATATTACTATGTGATACTTATACAGGGATTATTATTATATTATAGGTATTTACGACGACAGGGCAGTATTTATTTACTTATGTGATTATTGTTGCCATTTTAATATCGTGGTGGTCTCGTTTCATAGATCATGTTTCGATTGTGCAAGCTTTGTTTCCTTTTGTTAAGGATCATGTGTTCATTTAAGGAATACGATTTTGACTCATGTGAATGACAGTATTTATGCTTAAATTTCCCATTATTTCCTGTGGATTTATTACTATCAGATTCACTGGTCTTATGCTTATCTTCGTTACCATGTTTGCAACGTTGTCTGTGTGATTCCTTCTGAGTTATGGTATCAAAATTATAATTCTTCTTATCCCTGTAGTGAGTAATATGTAATACATGATGTATGATGCGAGATTTCTTTGAATATAATTCTAGCAATCCTGCTGATGCAAGTGCTTTTGCTAGTTCCCTTGTATTTATTTTGTTTGCCTTTCTTTTAATCATTCTTTGAACCCTTGAGAACGATTTATGTACTTTACCATCCCCCAAAACATCAATAAGTGACTGTCTAAATGTGGCATATGACGTTAAATTCTTTGGATTAGAAAAAGCACTTGTGTTTAACCTAGAACTGGCTGGACTAACCTGTGCAATATACTCTCTTACCAATGCTATTTTATGTTCGTCCTGCTCTATATTCGCTTTGCAAAATATTTTCTCCAAATGATGCAAGAAGAGATGAATCCCATATCTTGGATTATCTCCCTTAAAATGCTTTACATGAGAAATGGTGGTAGGTAAGAGTTTCATTGTTAGCATAGAAGAGACAGTGGAATCAGTATTTGTTAGATGATGAGCAGAGACGATAGGAGATTGTAGAGGAGTAGTCATTGTTAGTGATAATACAGGATGATATAATAGACAGATTGAGTTTTTAATGGGGTTATGGTTGGAGAAGAAGAAAATGTACTCGTATGTGTTGGCACCACAACGAGACGTTTTAGGGAGGCAGGGGAATCTAGCTCAGAGGATATTGAATCATTATCAGGGATATTCGAAGTTATTGCGATACCTTTAGATTAATGGGGAAGAATTCTTTACTTTGTTTTAATTTGGCACTTCTTTTCTTTCTTTCTGGGCTTTAATGAGGAAACCTAATTTTATCCTAACATGTTCGTAGACAAGTGAAAAATAATGTAATGTACATGTAATGTGTACCTACTTTTAGTACTTTAGTTGCAACGATGATGATGACGACGAGTTGACGTCTAGGTGGGGTGTCTGGCCAGTCGTGGTGATGAGTAGCTCGCACACTAACACACTAGTAGTCGTTCTTGGAGTGAAGATGATGAATGTTGACTTGCCTTTTACGAGAGAATTTACGTAACAAGGTGTCAGCTTGGAGAATGGAGATGATGAAGTGATGACGTTGTCCTACGTTCCAGGGACGCTCATGGGTAGTGGTGAAGTGATGACGTCCTTACGTTCCAGGGACGCTCATGGGTAGTGATGAAGGGATGGCGTTGTCCTTACGAGAGAATTTACGTACAGGGACGCCTGGGGTAGTGATGATTGATTGTTGTGAAGTAGATGAGGTCCCGTTGTAGGTCTAGTTGCAGTTATGTTGAAGTAGGTATCTTGTAGGTGATGATTTTGTGGTTTATCTCCCTCTTTTATAGAGGTCGTGAGAAGAAATTACCTGAGAGAAATTTACAAGTAAAATCTTCAACTTGTCCTTGAACTATGTTATTCACTGTACTCCCTGGAAGTCAACTCCTTTGCAATCTTGTTGTTGCAACCACTGCTGCCACCATAATGTACCAGTCCTGTTAGGCTTTAACTCGTTCAAGCTCTGGTAACTTATTTGTATTTGCTTCTTGAGACTTGTAGTATTGTTATTATTATTAGTTAGGTAGTGTAGACGTGGGTGTTTTCTAAGGTAATTGACTTCACAGTTGTAACATGGAAAGTTCATTTATTTACACTTATATCTCTATACACACACAGACAGGGAATGATATTGATGTGCTTCTTTTCTGATAGAGTAGTGTGTCTCTCTTGGCGAGACAATTATGTAATAGCCCTAAGGGAGCAAGTTTAAGAATCCTACCTATTAGGTAAGTGTCACTGTTTATATACAATTTCACTTGAGTTGTCAGTTGTCTTTGGATACAATTATTACTGTGTGTTGTCATGCTTACGTGGCCAGATGCCACGTGGGTAATGTGGTAGGAAGCCACGTGTCTGGTTGTCATGTGGTCATGAGGTATAGTCCTCGTGGTCTTAGTCCTACCCCCTCCTGCTACACTAATCAGTTTATATTATCTGTGTATTTGGGCATATCTCCTTGTGACCATTCCTTGATTATTTGACTCTCTCTATTCTCCTTTCTACTCTCTTTCTCTACTCTCTCCCTACTCTCTCTCGTAGGTAGAGAACAACAATGATAAGAACAACCCCTGTGTATTCAGGTGTTAGCCAATATTAATAATGTTGGTGTTATCTAGTTATTTGCTATACACCGGCTTCTATATCACCTGGGTACCACTGTGACTCACACTGTTTATTACTAATATCTGCCCTCTGCTTATCTTGTGTACAGGGTCTTAGGCAGGCAGTCTGTTTACCTGTGTATTATCTTATGATTGTGGCATACAACTTGCCTTATTGTGTACACCTCTACAATTCCACCTTATAATATTATACATGTTGGAGTTTTAATTAAGGAGATAAATTAAGTGTCTGTGTGCTTAGCCTTTTTTAGCTTTAACAACAACAACAACAACAACAACAACAACAACAATTAATAGTAATAGTAATAGTAATAGTAATAGTAATAGTAATAGTATTAGTAATAGTAATAGTAATAGTAATAGTAATAATAATAATAATAATAATAATAATAATATTTGGGAAGGAAACCCTCTTTGATACAAGTTTTGTTGAAGATAACTGCGAGCTCTGCGCTGTTTATTTTGTAGCAAATCTTTTCAAGTTTGCGAATTATTTTCTTAGTATTGCTGGGGAGATGGAAAAGTAAATTACCAAGTGAGTTTATTGGCCTGACGTTTCGGCTTTCTCTCAAAGCCATTCTCAAAGGAATGAGTGTCTTACAGAAACCATGTATATTTATAGTCCCTGTATGGAGGTACAGCTATGCGTACTGCGCCCTGATTGGCTGTTAGCAGTCGCACTTGATCCTATGTCAAAATAATGGTAATAACAAATAGTAATAATGACAATATGTATGATAATAGCAATAATAATAATAATCTATGATAATGACATGTATATAATAATAATAATAATGGTTACAATTATGTTTTAATAGTATTTATGGTCCCTGTGTTCTGATTGGCTGCTAGCGGTCGCACCTGATTGTGTGTCACGGCTGGCTGGACCCACGCTGTTGCAGCCTGGCAGAGCGTCTGATAGGGAGGTCTGGGGCTGGGTTAGCTGGGTTTTCTGGTGGTCTGACAGGGATACCTACAGCTACCGGGTCTTGGTTGAGTGTGGGTCGGTTTCGCCTGATGTTAGTAGGCAGTAGAAACGTTTCTTGAGTAACGTCGAGAGAAGGTTTTAATTTTAAAATATGTAAAGCTTCTCTCGAACCTTAGTCGACGACTGTCTTGGTCAGTATCTATAATAGTTGTGCATTGTAGTAACTGAGGTCTTGACAAGTTACCATGGGCGCTCACATAGTGCTGGTAGAAGTTACCCTCCTGCAGGTGAACAGATAACCTCTTCGAAAGACGAGTGGTGGTCATACCAACGTAAGAATGGCTGCATCCATTCGCTGGGCATATAATCTGGTAGACCACCCCATGTCTCTTCAAAGGGTCACTGTCAGTCCGAGGAGAGTTCTTCATCAGCAACTGAGACGTCTTCTTGTTCTTGAAATAGATGATAAGGTCAATCACAGACTCAGGGTTCGTTACTGCAACATGATTATTAATTATGTTAACTCAGTAACCCCATTTATGGACTGCCATTCAAACATTAATTTTGAGCCAACATTCTCTCTATAATTGATGACAAGTATGGAGAATTTTCACTAGATATAAGGAATCAGAGGTACCAATGGGGATATTATAGACATTTCGACAAGCAGACCTGACAACACTGCTCTCTCTCTCTCTCTCTCTCTCTCTCTCTCTCTCTCTCTCTCTCTCTCTCTCTCTTTGTAATGATGTCATAATATGGTTTGGAGGAATCAGTTTGCTCCAAAATTACCCTAGAGATATCTGAGGTCCCTTGTAGTAACTTTGGAGTACATTGATTCCTCCAAAGTATGTCAGGAAACAGGATTAATTAATAAATATTATAATGGTATCAATTTACCCTGTTGCCTGGAATAGTTTGGAGGAATCAGGTTGCTCCAATATTGCCACCAAGTTTTCATTGGTTTATTAATAAGAGAAAACTATTTAATTTTATCACAGACTTATTTATTATTTTTGTTTATTTTTATGATAATTATTTTAACACCTGAATTATTTATTATTGTACATTTCTTTACACCTTATTTAATTATTGATTAATATTTAACCCATTTATTTCATGGGATAATTAATATTAAACCCATTTATTACATGGGATAATTATTAAACCCATTTATTACA
>JAWZYT010006125.1:0-2500 GCA_034508575.1 Petrolisthes manimaculis
TAATCCCCCTAATCTCCCGTTAATTAACAGGTCGGCACACACCCAATCCTGAGGTTCCCAAGATTTATCAAGGTGTACAGGGTATACAACTACTACTACATGGTGGAGAGTCGCACTTTGTACCCCAACATGTGGCGTGTGGTCAATCTCATCCACATCCTCTTACTCTTGGCCCATTGGTTTGGTTGTTTCTACTATATGCTGTCGGAGGCGGAACACTTCAGAGGGGATTGGGCCTACCCTTATCATCACGGTCAGTTGTTGGGGTTGGTTTAGAAAGAGAGAGAGTGTGTGTGTGTGTGAGAGAGAGAGAGAGAGAGTAGAGTAGAGTAGAGTAGAGGGGACTGGGCCTACCCTTATCATCATGGTCAGTTGTTTGGGTTGGTTTAGAAAGAGAGAGAGTGTGTGTGTGTGAGAGAGAGAGTAGAGTAGAGGGGACTGGGCCTATCCTTATCATCATTGTGAGTTGGGGTTGGACTAGAGTGAGAGAGAGAGAGAGAGAGAGAGAGAGAGAGAGAGAGAGAGAGAGAGAGAGAGAGAGAGAGTAGAGGGGACTGGGCCTATGTATTCTATGTACCCTTATGTATCCTTATGTATCCTCTCTCTCTCTCTCTCCCTCACAGACACAGCGTTTCGGACCCTATCAAGGAAATACCTGGGTTCTGTTTATTGGTCCACACTCACCCTCACCACCATAGGAGACCTTCCCACCCCGGAGACCAACAAACAGTAAGTCTTGGGGGAAAAATGTGTGTGGGGTGGGGGAGGGGGAGGGGGACAACTCTTGGTGGGAGGGGGAAATAAGGGGACAAATCTAGGGTAGGAAAAATTAGGGAAAATCTTGGTTGGGATTTAGGTAGGTAGAGAGAGAGAGAGATCTTGTTAGTTCATTATTATTATTATTATTATTATTATATGTATATATATATATATATATATATATATATATATATATATATATATATATATATATATATATATATATATATATATATATATATATATATATATATATATATATATATAAAGTTTTGTGTTTGTGAGAAAAAATTTGAAAGTTCTTGAGGGGAAAATCTTCTTGTGGAAAAATTGGGGTTAAAGCCTTAAATTTATATCTTGGAAAGTAGAGTTAGTAGGTAGGGTATAGGGTAAGAGGGGGGTAGGGTAGGGTAGGGGGGGGCTTGGGAATAATCAGTGTGGGGGGGGGGAGGGAGGGAGAGGGGGGAGGGGAAAAAAGGGGAAAAAGGTTGAGGAAAGTATGGGACGCTGAGTGAGTGAGTGAGAGTGAGCTGGTGAAAATTAAGAAGAGTTTGGAAAGTTTAACGAGTGTTTGTACAAGTTAGGGTGTGATCATCAAAGGCCTAGAGTAGAGGTGGTAGTAGTAGTAGGAAAAGTGGTAGTAGTGGTAGTAGTAGTTATAGTAGATGTAGTAGGAAATGTAGTAATAGTAGTAGTTATAGTAGTAGTAGTAGGAAAAGTAGTAATAGTAGTGGTAGTAGTTATAGTAGAAATAATAGGAAATGTAGTAATAGTAATAATAGTAGTAGAAGTAGAAATAGTAGTAGTGGTAGTAGTCGTAGTAGTTATAGTAGTAGGAAAAGTAGTCATAATAGTAGTAGTGGTAGGAAAGTAGTCATAATAGTAGTAGTGGTAGGAATAGTAAGAAGAGGAGGAGGAGATATTATGATGGTAGATGTAATAGTGGTAATGTATTAATAGTAGTAGCAGTAGTAATAATAACAGTAGTAGTAGTAGTAGTAGTAATAGTAGTAGCAGAGATAATTGTAATAGTAGTAGACAGTTAAATGGAAGGCAGCCAGTAATAATAATAATAATAATAATAGTAGTACAAGAGATAATAGTAATAGTAGTAGACAGTTAAATGGAAGGCAGCCAGTAATAATAATAATAATAATAATAATAATAATAATAATAATAATAATAATAATAATATTAATAAAAATAGACAAGGTAGGGTAGGTATATACGTGTTGTTAGTCCACCATCATCATTACCCAACACACGTCTCAGTAAGTACAGTTGGCTAACCTCATTCTTTTTTTTTTTCCTTCATATTTTCCACCCTCTGAGCAGCAGCATGCCTTTATAGTGTGAACCACGAGCTCTCCAATTTGGTAAACGTGTGTGTGTGTGTGTGTGTGTGTGTGTGTGTGTGTGTGTGTGTGGTTTGAAAGATAATGATGTAATTTGCGTTGTGTGTGTGTGTTTGTGTGTGTGGTTTGAAAGATAATGATTTAGTAGGCTCTTGTGTGTGTGTGTGTGGTTTGAAAAATAATGATTTAGTAGGGTCTCTTGCGTGTGTGTGTGTGAGAGAGAGTGAGTGAGTGAGAGTGAGTGAGAGATCTGTAGGATAATGATAAAAGTAACTCCTGCTCATTTTTTTCACGTGAAGTATAAAAAAAAAAAAAAAATGTGTTGAATATTTGAGCAAGTTGATAGAAGATGTTAGTTAGTTTGTACTGAAGTTGGAAATAACGTG
>JAWZYT010006125.1:5000-22500 GCA_034508575.1 Petrolisthes manimaculis
TGTTTGTGTGTTTTTGGTGGAGGTGGCAAGGGAGCTGTCTGTCTGGTCCCATCTGCCTGCCCCAGCACCCTTGAGAGTGAGAGAGAGAGAGAGAGAGAAAGAGAGAGAGAGAGAGACAGTGACAAAGACAGACAGAGACAGAGACAGATTTAGAGAGAGAGAGACAGAGACAGAGACATATTTAGAGAGAGAAAAAGAGAGAGAGAGAGAAAGAGAGAGAGAGATAGAGTGAGAGAAAGGACAGTACTTCAAGGTGTCTTCTATTTTCACAATTTGAAGATAGTGGGACGAAACAAAACAGGAACTTCACACCCGCAGTGGAAGAAAGGGCAAACTTTTCATTCTCAGTACGAAGGAAAGTTACCGTGTGTGTGTGTGTGTGTGTGTGTGTGTGTGTGTGTGTGTGTGAGAGAGAGTGTCTGTGTGTGTGTGTGTGTGTGTGTGTGTGTGTGTCTGTGTGTGTGTGTGTGTGTGTGTGTGATTGTGTGTGTGTGTGTGTGTGACTGTGTGTGTGTGACTGTGTGTGTCTGTGTGTGAGTGTGTGTACAAATAAATAGGTGACACATTTGCAACGAAAATTTTATGAATGCCTAAGAAATCCGAGTAACTGAGTGAATGAATATTGGACAAAAAAAAAATCCTAAAGTGAGTGAAAATAAATGAGCCCAAACTTTGGTCGAAATGAGATGCGAAAGATGAGAAGGTAAACAAACCTGCATTAATCATCTTATTTAAACTGGGCAAATATTATGTGAATAAATAGATAATGTGTAAAAATAATTATGAGATTGAAAGGATAAGTTGGCTGGTTTTCAGATGAGTCAAGAGAGATTGTAACTGATTGTGTAAATGAGTGAATATTTTTATGGAAAGATTGACTGATTGTAGATGAGTAAAGAGAGATTGTAACTGATTGGATAAATGAGTGAATATTTTTATGTAAATGATTGATTGATTGTAGATGAGTAAAATGAGATTGTAACTGATTGGATAAATGAGTGAATATATTTATGGAAAGATTGGCTGATTGTAGATGAATAAAAAGAGATTGTATTTGATGGGTCACATGAATGAATATATTTATAAAAGCATGTTTTAATTTACAACAGATAAGTATGAGAAAAACTTTACTGAGAGTCAACGGATGTAACCCATTTACTGTACCCATGTTAACAGAAATCGCAACAGAGAATGGGAAGAATGGAGGGTGGGGGAGGGGGGAGGTGATGGGGACGAACCACACCTCCCCAGGACCCCCACCACTCCCCAACCCCACGACCCACGCCCCACCCACGACCCAGGAGGGGGAGGGAGTGAAGGGGGTGTAGTAGTGGGAGGAGTGGACACGGAGGAACAACTTTATGCAACAGACGATACACCTGTTGCCACTCCTCACGAAAAAACACCTGTTGTAGGACGAACTGGTCAAACAGGTGTGGTAGTGAAGATGGACGCAGGTGTCATTAGTGATGAAACACCTGTTGTGGGCAGAAGAAAGACACGTGTTTCCGGTTTAAACCCACCTGTCATGCGAGAGAAAACTATTGTCCTTGATGGTACAACGAGTGTCTTTAAACTTTCAAGGACAAGTCACGTGAGTACAGAAGGTGTCAGTGGCGATGTAAACAAACGAAGGGATGCACTGGTCCTCGGTCTCAGATCACGTGCTGTTAGGGAAGAGCAAACATTTGTGATAGACGAGGCCACAACAGATGTCGACATTTCTAGGGCAGGTGTGGTTATCCTAGCGACGCCTGAGGGAAACAAAAAAGGCACCGAGGAACCCCCCGAACTAAACACGGGCACAAGTGTTGCCAATACAGGTGTTGCCAATACAGGTGTTGCCAATACAGGTGTACAGTCCACCATCATCACCACAGATGTTGTTGATTCTATTAGTACCCCTCAGGACACAGCAGGGATGGCAGGTGTAGATCATGGTGCTATTGTTGGTGATGCAGGTGTGGAAGACCTCATCATCACTACTACTACTACAGACGATGATGTGTCGGGTCGAGGGACATCCGCTGCTGTGTTGGAGAAACGAGGAGTTGCTGGTGGTGGTGATGGTGGTGGTGATGGTGATGGTGACGCTCTCGATGCAGCTGTGGGCCTCAATGAGCTTGTAGTGAGCTTCAAAACAGAAACAGATGCCAGGGGTTACAGTGCTGATGTGAAACTAGCGGCGGTCCCTGATTCCACCAACCCCTTTTTGCCATCGGTACGAAAGAGACACGCCGCCGATGTAGGAAGCAAAGACACACCTCACGTCAACCCCGCAACATCTATCACTACTAGTTTAAGTGAGAGAGAAACAGCAGCGAGAGTGAATCCAAACTCAGATGTCAATAATCCCGTCACGTCCTTCGAGAGCAAGAAATCCAATTACCACAATATCCCAGGCGTACCCTTCATGAAATCCAATGGCCGGAAATATCCCAACTTGAATGTAAAGAGCTTAGGTTTAGTTAGCAGTAGTCAACTTTCAGGTGCTGGAAGAAAAGGTGCAGATGTTTATAGATCTAGTACAGGTGCGGCAGTAGAGATTTCAAGTGCTTCTATATATAGGCCCATTATTTATAGTTTAAATCGCGCTGAGAATGACCCGAGCAGCTCAGAGGAAAGCAGCCCTGCAGCTTCGAATCAAATCAACTCCCCTCGTCTCGGTGGTTCTATCAATAAAGGTAGGTTAGGTTCAGAAAAAAAGAGTCTCATCCCAGTTTCTAGTAATATAACTATAAACAGTACAGGAACTGGGAATAATAACCCTACAAGCAAGACTAAGGTTCAAAGTCACAGAAAACTTTGTAAGGGAAACAACAACAACAACAACAACGACAACAACAACAACAACAACACCAATACGAACCGAGGTAAGGGTAACAGTCCCCAATTAGATAATAAAAACAACAACACCAACACCAACACCAACAACAACAACGATAGCCAGTCCGTTGTTGTCAGCGAGGTTTGCGATGGTGATGGTGAAGGTGTGTTGTGGGAAGTCTTCAGCCAGGCCCTCAGAGTCAGCCCCGCCCAACAGTCGCCCTCTTCCTCCTCTTCTTCCTCCTCTTCCTCTCATGCGACAGACGATCCCTCGGCGCCTCGACCCAGACACAAACGCGGCCTCAAGTCCCGCCTCATAAACATCAAGTCCAATGCTGGGTTAGTTCGCCCCCGTTCTTGCCCCGTCCCGTCCCGTTCTTGCCCCGTCCCGTCCCGTTCTTGCCCCCATCCTGCCCCGTCCCTACCCGTTCCTGCCCCGTCCCGTTATGTCCTTGCCCCGTCCAGTCCCGTCCCGCCCCGCCCCGTTCTTGCCCCCATCCTGCCCCGTATTATTCCCAAGTCTCTTCTGGTACGGGGTCACGTTAAAAGATGTATGTACCGTATTTGGATGAGGTTAATTTAAGAGTAGGGGTCGGGTTATGTTAGGGTAGGAGGAGGTGTTTGGTATAGACATCAGAGCTGGAATTAATTAAAAATAAATTAGGCTCTGAGGTTTAGAAGATGAGGTTATGAAGTGTTGTTAGGCGAAGTTAATTAAGAACTTTTTATTTTATTTTTTAATCTGTACCTGAAGAACTTGGGAATAATACACCCTTCCCCCTTACCTGGCGATCCGTATAAAGTGACCTGTATGTATGTATGTATGTATTTAGCGACCAGCAGGCAGTACAGTCATAAAAATAAAAACACACACACGAGTAAATATAATAAAAAGATAGAAAAATTAAAATAAGATAAAAATGAATAAGAAACAAAAGTACAATAACGAATGAATACCAAAACAAAAACACTGTAAGACGTACAGTTTCGAACACATGAAAATATACACACTTAGAATATGTTGTACTGTATATTGGTACTGAATAGGACGCATCACTACTACACACACACAACGTAAATTTACATCGATTTGTTTGGTTTTAGTGTCTCAAAGTCGATGGTGATAGTTTTAGGTAGATATTAAAGATAAGTAAGATTTTGGTAACTTCTTGGTTTTAGTTTCTCAAAGTCAATGGATATAGTTTTAGGTACGTATTAAAGTTAAGATTTTGGTAACTTCTTGGTTTTATTAGTGTCTACAAGTTGATGGTGATAGATAGAAAATTTTAGGTAGGTATTAAAGATAAGATTTTGGTAACTTTATGATTCTGTTTTGTTTGCTCTTTGAATGACTCGTACTGCTCTGCTGGGCGATGGGCGTTGGGGTACATACAGGCCTATACGTTATATGGAACATGTGTTGTTTGTTAAGTGGAAGATGGTCACGGTATTACTTGTTTATTATATGCGCGCGCACACATATACACACACAAACACATACACACACATACCTATACATGTACACACCTAAACACACATACCTATAACTCACCTACACACACACAACTACCCACATATACACCCATACACACACACACACACTCAGTTCACACACACACACACGAACACACACACACACACATACACTGGCCTCTTCCACTTTCCAACACCCACCGTCAGAGGGAGTCCAAACCACCGCTACCCAACACTAATAATAATTATAATGATTACCGAAGTTGACTGTATATACTGTATACCGCCCCGAGCAATTTAAACCCGTAGTAATGCAATGACGCCGTTCAAGAATCCACAGTAGACTGAGGGAGAAGAAGGTGGGTTGGGTGGGTTGGGTGGGTTCTGTTTAAGGGTCAGAGAATTCATATAAATATTTTTTTTAATTATTTCCAATTTTTTTTTTTTTTTTTTTTTTTTTTTTTTTGGTGGGTGGGTGGGTTGGATCAGAGAATTGAATATATATATAATTTTTATAATTATTTCAATATTTTTTTTTTTTTTTTTTTTTTTGGTACTGGGGATTTTTCTCATCCTAAAATTATCTAAATTCATCATCTCTTCAAATTGTATTCCTCTTCCTTCCGTTCGTGTGGTTGGTTTAACTAGTGGTTTGTGTTTGTGGTGGTGATGGCTGATTACTGTGTGTCTACTCGCTTTTATTTTCTGTCTGTCTGTCTTGTCTGTCTCGTCTGTCTGTATCTCTGTATTTCTGTTCTGTTCTGTTCTGTCTGTCTGTGTCAAAATATTCGATCATCTGTCTGTCTGTCTGTCGATTTCTGTCTTGTTCTCTTGTCTTGAATACTTACAGCCTCTCTCTCTCGCGCTCTGTCTCTTTCCTACTCTTTCTATCTCTCTCTCTCTCGCTCGTTATCTCTTTCCCACTGTTTCTCTCTCTCTCTCTTTCTCTCTCTCTCTCACTCTTTCTCTCTCTCTCTCTCTCTCTCTTTCCCACTCTTTCCCACTCTTTCTCACTCTTTCTTTCTCTCACTCTCACTCTCTCTCTCTCACTAACTAATCCTTAACAGAATGCCACAGATATAGGAAGGCAAAGGACAACCACAACAACAACAACAACAACAAAATCAACAACAATATCTACTACATCACCACCACAACAACAACAACAACAACCACAACAAACTAATAAGACTCAGGGTTGTGGTAAGTTGTAAAATTTCCAGGTCAAATATATGAGAGCAGACTAAGGAGAATATTGATATTTACAGAACAAGGTACTGTAAAATCTAATGCAGTTCTTCCTAAGCCTTATAATATTAAACTTCTATTCACAGCTATTTTATCCCGTAAGTTCTATAGTGGAAATACCCTGACCCTTATTACTGAAAAAAAAAACCACCTCCCTTCGTATAGTTCTGAGGATTTATATAATAGATATAAAATACAATATGAGAGGGCATAATTATTTTCAGGACATACCCACATTCAGTTCTTGAAATATACTTTCTCCTGGTCTCGTGTCAAAATGTTAAATGCAGAATTAATTTAATATGTTAATTAATGTTTACAGCTCCACCACCACCACCCCCTTCCCTTCAATAATTCCCCTATCTTGTTTATTAACTTCTACTCCACCACTGAAGCAGTAAGTGAAAATCTATATTATCATTACGTGTTGCAATACTCTCTGTCTCTCCTTTTTTCCCAAACTACATGACGGGGCCCTTTGTGTTTACTTGTTATAGGTTAATATAGCAAAGGATTTGATTCATATAGGGTCCCAGTAAACACACATAATATTACACCATCATTATCACAATCCTTCTAGGGAAATTGTTTTAGCTGTTCCCAAGTTCTTACTGTCTTCTAGCAGAGCCTAAATTGATTTCAGTCCATATTTTTGTTGTTATGTTAGGAAGTGTTTATTTCCCTCGTGGCACCACTACACAACCAACCACATCATCCACGTGGCCAATGTAAGTGTTGTTGCTATATTATTTTTTGTTGTTCACTGGTTATCACAACACAACACATCACTAACTTCTCCTTCCAGCAGCAGTGTATGATTGTATGTTTGGCACCTATACTATTATATCAGTAGCACCTCGTGTATATACAGTTTATCTTATAAGTAAAAGTCCAGTCGTCACCATTTCTGTTGACGTGTAACAATCTAGGGTGAGTCAAAATATGGAAGGACCATTTAAGGACGAGATAGTAGTTGTAATAGTAGTAGTAGTAGTAGTAGTAGTAGTAGTAGTAGTAGTGGTAGAAGTAGTGTTGATGACTATTCACGATTTTTTCCACATATTTCTTGCTTCTTCAGGTCAGGGGATCCTTTTGTTTTGATTGGAAGAAAATAATGGTTTGCGAATCATAATCATAATCTCAGATGAAGACAGTAGATAAATCGAGTCTTTTTCCTCAGATGGTATTTCCCATATTCACACCAATTATAATTATATATTAGTTGTGGTGCCATGATTTTTATTATGCAACAAGTATAATTTGGGTAACAAGTAATTATTATTATCTTATTAGCTGTCACTGTAATTACTATAAGTAAGGCCTTCTGGAAGACATACAAGTACAAGTGAAGTTACTGCTATACTCGTACGTATCATGTTTTGAACTAGTGTGGATCAAAATAATAATTATACACAGAGAGAGATAATTTTACGTAAAGCTAAAATAATATTGGTGTGTTTTTGGGTGACTAACATGAACTGGTTATTTTGAAGGGGTCATTAATATACTGTAATAATCTCGAGTTAGTGGTGAGAATAATGAAGGGGTTACTATTGATTCCTACAGACTATAACCAGGAAACACACACACCTTACTTCACTATAGGAGTAAGGGTTATATTTATATGTTTTGTAGTTTAGTTTGAAGGAATCAGTAGCCCTCCATTATATTTATCTTTTATTCGTTGTTCATAGTGCCATAAGTAGGAATAATAATGGTGTTAACTATGGCACAGTACGACAAGCAAACAAACAAACAGACAAACAAAATCAACAGAGCCAAATCTTCATCGTATCAATCCATCGTACCGGTACTAAGCCATCGTTAACACCATCGATATTCTTGCCTGCTGCCCTGAACCGTATATATTCCAAAGGCCTGAATCATACTATAGTCTGTTCAAAACTTGTGTTCCATTTTCCTCTATCTATCTAGCTATTTCTATCTGTCTATCTATCGTTATTTCTATCTATCTATATATCTATCTATTTCTATCTAACTATATATCTATCTATTTCTATCTAACTATCACTATCTATCTATCTATCTATCTATTTATATATTTCTATCTAACTATCACTATCTATCTATCTATCTATCTATTTCTATCTATCTATCTATTTCTATCTATCTAAGCATAAGAGGCCAAAAGGAACACAAATTTTGAACAGAGTATAGTAGGTTGTGTGTGTGTATATAATAAAGCAGTTAGTTTGTAGTAGGAGAGTAACACTAGCAGTTCAATCTGTAGTTATTATAGTAGTGGTTGTTACACACACGAATGATTATTATTTGCACATGAAAAGAATTGATTAAGCACTCTATATTGACAGAACCCACACGAGTTGAAACATCATTTAACATTATAGCACACTTATAAACACTATAATTATTACTAGAAACATTATTTAACATTATAGCACACTTATAAACACTATAATAATTACTAGAAACAATATTAAACATTATAACACACTTATTAACACTATAATAATTACTAGAAACATTATTTTACATTGTAACACACTTATAAACATTATAATTATTACTAGAAATATTATTTAACATTATAACACACTTATTAACACTATAATAATTACTAGAAACATTATTTTACATTATAACACACTTATAAACACTATAATAATTACTAGAAACATTATTTAACATTATAACACACTTATTAACACTATAATAATTACTAGAAACATAAATATTTAACATTATAACACACTAAGTCTTATTAACACTGTATATGAATAGAAACATAAATATTTATCATTATAACATTGTTTGTGTACCAGTAGTAAACAGCCAACTCTCATGTACCAAGACTTGTTTGTAATATTATTTTGATACAGTCATTGAGTAACGTAGATTATTGGATTATTTGATTATTTATTTATTCGATTATTAGATTATTTGATTATTTGATTATTTGATTATTGGATTATTGGATTATTTGTTTATTTGATTATTTAATTATTTGATTATTTGATTATTGTTGTCATGCCCAAGAAAGATAGTCATGATTAATAACATACCTATAATATGCTACCATGAGCTGAAGAGATTACGTCAATAATTCATAAAATCTAAACAATTATTATCATAAGTAGTTAATTAATTATTGAATGATTGCCATGTGAGGTTGTGTAAATAGAAAATAATAATAATGTTTATGTAGCCTCTAAAATTCATCTCTAATATCAAGGAATAAAAAAAAATAATGTTTATGTAGCCTCTAAAATTCATCTCTTAAATTAAGGAATCCTGTGATTAGTCGAAAAATTGGAGGTAAACGAGTCCTTCAAATATTGTAAAAAAAAAAAAAAAAAAAAAAAAAAAAAAAAAAAAAATCTTCAGCCATGAGTACCGTATTATGTATCGTATAACCATGACTTATCTCTCGTGTTAATTAAAGTATTGCCATGCGTAACAATTATTTTGACACTGATTTTGCTGAGAGTATCTTGCTGAGTATGAGTAACGTAGATTGGTGATGATGATTATAATAAATGCCATGAGTTTACTGTAAATAAGATACGAATCACGTGTAATGTAGCAAGTGTATTATTTTTTCTGTGAACCAAGAGTTTTACTACACCACCACTTTAGTTAGTCCTCTCAACTCTGTAGTAGTGTATATATATATCTATTAGAAAAAAAAAATATTGAGTTTAATATTAGGGAGACCGCTTGTGTTTCTGGCAGTCACCATTTTTTTTTTTTTTTTTTTTTTTGCTTTATCTTTATTTTGGTTGTTTCTTTGCAAGTTTGTGCATCATGGAAAGCTTCAAGAGCAACAGCCAGTTAGTTATTAGAGTATATATAGAGAGTATATAAGTACGTGTACAGTCAAACGGCCCTATGTATTAAAGTACCCTGTGATCGTGTGTAAAAATTGAAGGCTTCTGATTCCTCCAAACTATACCACGAAACAAGCTCCTTCTCTAAAGGTGGTGTTTCGTAGCAGTAATTGAAGGACTCGTATACCTCCAATCTTCTGACTACATCACAGGGTCTCTTTAAGTAATTGTACAGCAGGGGTCCTACACACTCGTATATATTTTTGTAAGTGTGGGTAAGGCAAGACGCGCCAGTAAATTCCCGCCAAAAAACTAGTGTACCCATCAACAACAACAACAACAACAACAACAATAGTTTATTTACAGTTTCAACGGGGTCATCTTTTTTTTGTTTGGGGTGATTTGCAAGGGGTGTTAATTCCCCCTAACCATAACAGGGAACTACATTACTATAAATAATAAACAGGGGATCAGTTTTGTTATTATTATTCGTGGCTAAATCAATTTCAATTCGTCCATCCACCCACCCACGCTTACCAAAATGTATATATATAGATAGATAAAGAGAGAGTGTGTGTTGTGAGCTGCACTGTACACTGCCCGAGGTATACTAATAGTAGTAGTAGACTTAATTGACTTGTAATAATAATAATAATAATAATAATAATACAGTATATAGACCCATGTAGTTTGGCCAGACTATTTACCCTTGTACAAGTAGCCATGCTTAGCTCCAGTAAAAGTAGATAGATCTTCTTTTTATAGCGAGGTGGGTTGGATATTGTTGTTGACATTTTGTGGGCACCAGATTCCTCCAAACTGAGCCACCCAACAGAGACTCTAAGTGTAGGATCTGTTGTGTGGGTGTGTTTGGATGATTCTGTAGCCTTCAAGTGGTCGACAGTAGTTATCTTATTAAAGGGAAGTATTACAGTGTTGGTATTTCTGGAGCATTTGATGACTCCAAACTATTCTATAAACAACAGGCCAGCCACCATACCATATATATATACATTAATTATATTCTTATTCATTAATCAGATGGTCCTGTTTGTATGTTTCCTGGCATACTTTGGAGGAATCAAAGTGCTATCTATAGTGTACCAAACAAAAGTAAACTATATCATCCCTTATAATCCCTCTTGTTTATTGATACCTTGCCTTTTGTATCTATTATTGCTAGCAAAATAGTAGTGTATATAGCAAAATAGTAGTATATAGCAAAATAGTAGTGTATAAATTATAGTCTTCATTATAAAAGTACTATTAGCCACTACAGTATATTATTTAGTAGAGCTCTCTTGTCAAACCCCCAATACCATTTGTACATAACATTATCATTAACTATTACTACTATGGATATTTTTTGTAGCTCCTGAAAAACACATTGCCACGATATACATACTGCATATATATATAAAAAAAAAATTGATATTATTCCTGACCATAAAATAATGCTCCACTAATTTATTATTCCTCCCTTCTTATTATAACTGTACTTGTCTCTAATTCTGTCTGTCTGTCTGTCTGTCTGTCTGTCTGTTACCCCCATTTTATGTATATGTTAAAACCTTACCCCCCCCCCCCACACACACATACATAAAACAAACTAAAACAAACAAAAATCAACCGTATAAACACAAACCCTGTGACACAAACTCGTCTTGTATTGTGTTTTGTCCCCCTTATTAGTGTTAGTGTTATTGTTGATGTTATTGTTGTTGATGTTATTGTTGTTTGTGTTTGTGTTTGTTTTACGTTCCTGGTTTCCTACGGCTCTTCATAATCATATATTTCTTTCTCTCTCTCTCTCTCTCTCTCTGTGTCTGGTCATCTCATTCATTCATTCATTCATTCATTCATTCATTCATTCATTCATTCATTCATTCATTCATTCATTCATTCATTCATTCATTCATTCATTCATTCATTCATTCATTCATTCATCCCTGTCCTCTTTTCTTCTGTTAGTTTCGCTTTTTTGTGTTTCATTAATTTTTATATTGTCTTGTTTCCTTCCTATCTGTCTGTTTCACTTTTCTGTTTCCTTCCTATCTGTCTGTTTCACTCTTCTATGTTTTATTTATTTTTATATAGTCCTGTTTTCTTCCTGTCTGTCTGTTTCACTCTTCTGTGTTTCATTTATCCTTATATTGTCTTGTTTCCTTCTTACCTTTCTGTGTTTCATTCCTCTGTGTATAGTTTTGTTTCCTTCCTATCTGTCAGTTTCACTTTTCTGTTTCATTTATTTGTATATAGTCATGTTTCCTTCCTATATCTGTCTGTTTTTAGCTCTCCTGTGTTTCATTCCTCTGTTTATTGTCCTGTTTCATTAATTCCCACTGTTTCTCTTGTATGTATCCTATTTCTGTGCTTCCTAGTTTCATGTTTCCTTTTTAAAGTAAAGTTTTGTGTCTAGATATAATGTTTTTTATTTTTTTGCATATTGATCCTAATTTTCTTACGGTATCATTTATCTGTGTGTGTGTGTGTGTGTGTGTGTGTGTGTGTAGTTTCATGTAATTTATCTTGTTTTCGTCTTATCTTACGTATATATATATATATCCTCCTATGTTTTGTTTTTCTGTTTTTTGTCTGTGTGTCATTGATTACTCTTATTTGCTTCTTGTTCTTGTTTTTTGTTCATGTTTCAACTTTTGTACATTTTTATTTATTTTTATTTATTGTGCTGTTTTCTTTTATTCTTTTACGTATGTTTGCGTTTTGTAAATCTTTTGTTTTATAAGTTGTTTTCTGTTCGTCGCTTCTTCCTTCTTTTGTTTCGTTAATTTGCCATTTTTTGAACACTTGTCTACCTTTCCCTGTCTCAACAACAACAACAACATTCTGTCTTTCTGTTTTGTCTGTCTATCTGTCTGTCCATTTGTCTGTCTGTTTCTCTGTCTTTCTGTCTGTCTGTTTCTCTGTCTATTTGTCTGTATCTGTCTGTCCATTTGTCTGTCTGTTTCTCTGTCTTTCTGTCTGTCTGTTTCTCTGTCTATCTGTCTGTCTGTTTCTCTGTCTTTCTGTCTGTCTGTTTCTCTGTCTATTTGTCTGTCTATCTGTCTGTCTATCTGTCTTTCTGTTTGTTGGTTTACCTGTCTGTTCATCTGTCTGTCCATCTCTTTGTCTGTCAGTTCAACTGTCCATATATCGGTCTGTCTGTCTGTCTGTCTGTTCAATCTGTCTCGCTTCCATAGTTCTGTCTGTTGTTCCTTCCATGTATCTCTGTCCACTTTCACGTCTCTGTCTCTTGACCAATGCCCCTTCACATGCTATCTGTCTATCTGTCTGTCTGTCTGTCAGTTCGTCTGGACATCTGTTTCTCTGTCTGTGTGTGTGTGTGTGTATGTGTGTGTGCGTGTGCGTGTGCGTGCGTGTGCGTGTGCGTGTGCGTGTGCGTGTGCGTGTGCGTGTGCGTGTGCGTGTGCGTGTGTGTGTGTGTGTGTGTGTGTGTGTGTACCTCTCATTTTTATTCTCTCACATCCATTTCTCACTCTCTTTATTTATTTATGTATCTATGGCATTCTTTCTTCATCTCACTCTATTTGTATCATGTTATCTCACATTACTTCAACATCAATAGTCCATTTCTCACTTATCTCTCTCACACTCTCTTTATTTATTTATCTATTTATTAATTTTATGGAATTCTCTCACACTCTCTATTTACTTATCTATTTATTAATTTTATGGAATTCTCTCCCACTCTCTATTTATCTATTTATTTATTCATCTATTTATGGCATTCTCTCACACTCTCTATTTATTTATCTATTTATTAATTTTATGGAATTCTCTCCCACTCTTTATTTATTTATCTATTTATTTATGTCATTCTCTCACACTTTACTCTCGGGTCTACTGTGGATTTCTCTTATATCAAACGTAATGAAATCAGCTCCTATCTCTCTGGGCTCAAACTCAAAATAAACTTCTAAACTGTATACTACTGACATGTAAATATTATGATTGCCTTCTCTCGCCTTAAAAAGGGACCCTGTGTGTGATGTAGTCAGAAAAAGTGGAGGTAAATGAGTCCTTCACATATTCCCACGAAACATCCATTTTGGCCTCTACTGTATATTATATGGAAGGAGTGTGTTTCGTGATTATTAGTCAGGAGGAATCAGAAGTCTCCAATTCCCATACACACAATCACAGGGTCCTTCATATTATATCTCAAACTTGTGTCTCACTGTCTCTCTAGTGCTCTTATAGAACGATCAATTATTATAGCAGAATTTTTTTAGATACATAATTATAACGTTTTCAAATAGTTTTTTTTTTTTTTTTTTTTTTTTAATTCTGTATTTATATATATATCTAGTTTTTTTGGGTTATACATTTTGATAACTCGGATATTTTTCTTCTTTTATTTAATTATTTTTTAACTTGACTTACTGTTCTCTCTTTACATACATATTATATATTATGATATATTGACTTTTATTTTTTTAATGAGAGTAACAATCGACTTCTTGCTTCCATCTTGTTTTGGTCTATGTTTTCACTTGAATATCTGTCACCTTTTTAGTATAATTTTAATTCACATCTTGACCTTTTTAAAATATATAATTATATATTGATGTTGTAGATTGATTATGCATTTTCCCTAATTTTTTTTACATTATAATATATATATATATATTTATTTATATATATTTATATATATATATTTATTTATATATATTTATATATATATATATATATATATATATATATATATATATATATATATATATATATATATATATATATATATATATATATATATATATATATATATATATATATATATATATATATATTTACTTTTAGTCACCCCGATATCCTTACCTAAATAAATCTAGTGGTGATTTTTTTCGTACCGTAGGATATCCTGAGGCTGCATCTCTATCCCGTCCGTGTTTATCCTATGAAAAAAAAAAAAATAGTTTCTAAATATGATGTTTCACCCTCTGATAAATCCGTCTTGACTAATTAGCATATTGGTGCTTATGTCAACGCAGCATAAGTGTTTATTTTGCCTCCAATGCATTGTGTAATATATATTTTTGCTTTCGTCTCTTTTTATTGTCATCTTAATTAAGTATATATTTATTATATTTCCTTTTATGTATTTTTATCCGAATTAGTAAAACTCCTGTTTCACTCCAATTTGATAATGCAAAATTCAGAATGGTGCAATATTTTGAACGAATTTATTTAATTAAAGAGAGAGTATATATATAAATGAACTAAGAGCTGAGACACAAGTCAATGGAAAACAATGAAGAGCGGGCTGTCCTTACTTTAATAATAATAATAATAATAATAATAATAATAATAATAATAATAATAATAATAATAATAATAATAATAATAATAATAATAACAATAACAATAATAAAAATAATAATAAACTGCTTTCATTATTTCTCTTGTATATAATATAAAAATTATAAAAATAAACTACAATTTAATACAAAAAACAAATATATACAAAAAAAAAAAAAAAAAAAAAAACATGAATAAATCCTTCAGTCTCTTCTCATGGCATTTCTCTGTTGATCTCCTCCTTGAGTGAGCGTAAGGGCGGGGCTCCGAGTGTGATCTGTGGTCATTTCCCGTTTTCTGTGGTCAGTTATTCCCATTTTCTCTGGTTAAAGTTATTCCCATTTTCTGTGGGGTCAAAGTCACTCCCATTTTCTGTGGGGTCAAAGTCACTCCCCATTTTCTATAGTCAAAGTTATTCCCATTTTCTGTGGTCAAAGTTATTCCCATTTTCTATAGTCAAAGTTATTCCCATTTTCTGTGGTCAAAGTCATTCCCATTTTCTACGGGTGTTGTTTTGATTTCATTTTCATTCGCTGGAAAACTGACGGACCGACCAGACTGTGGCGTTTAGTTACCCACTTTTTTTTTTTTTTAATTAATTCGTCCGTGTTGTTGTTACCTGGCCAACGAACGAACGAACGAACGAACGAACAAACGAACGAATGAAACAAAGAACGAGCAAGCGAGCAAACAAATAAACAAACAAACAAGCGAGCAAGCAATCAAGCGAGCGAGCAAGCAAAGCGAGCCGTCCGTACAACAACATGCGCGTGCGTGCGTGCGTGTGAACGAACAAACGAACCAAACGAACAAACGAGCCAACGGCCCTACGCAATACAACCCGAAGTTTTCGAACAAGCGAGGAGAAATGCAGAGTAAGAGAGGGCAGACCCGACTCTCGTCTTTATAACTATATATAATAATGGAGGTAGAAGGCAACAAACAATAACAAACAACAACAACAACAAAAACAACAACATTATTATTATATATGGATTGACTTACCACAAGTGTACAAACAGGAGTTAATTAACTTACAAACTTCTGTCTTTGTTCAACCAAGTATACATGATAATAATTATATATTACTACTATTGTTATGCATATATTATTATCTAGCAAGCCAACGTTCGAAAACTACGGGTTTATATGCCGGGGCCTTGTAGATGTGAAAACAAAATATAGAATATATATAAAAAATAATAACAATAACAACAACCAAAAAAAAAATAGAAATATAGATAGATGAATAATAAAAAATAAAAAAATGTTACATAAATGAAAGGCTAATAATTATGATATGAATGATGTATTTAATAATCATAATTTAATGATTATCTATTTATCACCTTTATGTATAAATTTTATATGCCAAATCTCTTTATTCACTGAGCTTATTTTTTATTTTTATTTTTGCTTTTTTTTTTATATAATATATACTATTTATATATTTGTTTTATCTCCAGTCACATCCAGGCAAAATAAATATATATATATAATTCTTATATTCCTCAATTTATAACTATATGCATCAGTTTTATTATAAAGTTTCTAATGCACTTTGATTCATGATTATTATTTTTATTATTATTATTATTATTATTTTATTTTTTAACTCCTATTCAATTTCACTTCTCCAACTGTCCCCTTTATATATTTTGATCTGTCACCTTTTGTACTTACTGTCCCACCTCTCCATCACCTTCTTCTTCGGTGCCTTATGACTTCGCTGTTACGGCGCCTAAAATTCAATAAATCAGTCAATCCTATCTTTTATAAATATTTTAATCTTCTTCTTCACAAAACAATATGCACGAATACGATTTTTTTTTTTAAAGTATCACGTGTTGGGCTGTAAAATAAATGACAACGACGATGATAGTATTTACGATGGCTCCTGGAGGTATTCGGTAGAGTCATCGTAAAATCATTCATGGGTCATCGTCATAATCTATAACCAATTTCATACAAGTATAAACATAACTATTAATTTTTTTTACGATGGCTCCAGGCAATGGTAAGTGGAGCAATCGTAAATCATTCTTAGGTCATCGTCATAATCTATCACCAATTTCATACAAGTATAAACATAACTATTATTTTTTTACGATGGCTCCAAGCAATGGTAAGTGGAGCCATCGTAAAATCATTTAGGGTCATCGTCATAATCTATCACCAATTTCACACAAGCATAAACACAACTTTTTTTTTTTACGATGGCTCCATGTAATTGTAAGTGGAGGCATCGTAAAATCATTCTAGGGTCATCGTCGTCATCATTTTTGAACAGACCCATACACACACGATACCTTCTTCTGCATACTACACTTTGCATTATGTAGTATGAGAGAGAGAGAGGCTGGGAAGTGTGATAACGGAACCAACTACCCTTCCCTCCCATCCACTCACTCACTCACTCACTCCCACTCCTCTCACCCATCCACTCACTCACTCACTCCCACTCCTCTCACCCACTCACTCACTCCCTTCCCTCCTTTCCCTCCATTCCCTTCATTTCCCTACTCCCGTTTCCCCTTCCCTTCCTTCCTTTCCCTACTCCCGTTTCCCCTTCCCTCCTTTCCCTTCCTTCCCTTCATTTCCCTTCCTTTCCCTACTCCCGTTTCCCCTTCCTTCCCACTCGTTCCCTTCCATTCCCTACTCCCGTTTCGCCATCCCTTCCTTTCCCTACTCCCGTTTCCACTTCCCTTCCTTCCTTCCTTTCCCTACTCCCGTTTCGCCATCCCTTCCTTTCCCTTCCTTCCCTCCCTCCTTCCCACTCGTTCCCTCCCTCTCTCCCCGCCTCTTTCAGTGTGTAATGGTGTGCC